>BJCM01152902.1:0-14145 GCA_018326385.1 Flaveria bidentis | reverse complement strand
TGCAGTTAAACATGAGAAAGGGATTGAGTACTTCAGGTTCCCACATGACCTGAAGACTCTTCCTGGATTCGAGCTTAACCAGTTAGCGAAGCTGAAACTGCTATACGCTGATCCACACAAGATGTCTGGCTGGTTTGAAGCAGCACTAAAGAGAGAGTACCACACCAGATGGGTCAACTTCAAACCTCAACAACCAACGAGGTATATCAGAAGGTCTGAGGTTGATGTCATAACTGGAAAACCGAGAATAATGCTGAAGTGGAGTCCTCCACGCACCATGTCTAAGATCCCACTACAGGAAATGCCACAGGACTTCACTCAACATTTCAAATGGTGGTACTATGATTGGAGAACAGGAGAGGCAGTCATAGTCTTGAACAAAGAGGGCAAAATGGATACTATTAGGGTATTTGACCTGATGTGGCTCACAAACTTTTCTGCAAATGATGTATACACATTATACAAGTGGCCACTGTTCTATGACTCTCAAGATATTGTACAAGCTCTACAGTTTCAGAACGTGATACGACTCTGCTTTGCCTTTGAGATACATGAAAGAGTCACAAGAGAAGAGAAGTACAAGAAGTATGAAGATGTGATGAAGATGGTAAGACATTACATGAAACTAGGTCCAAGGGGGAGTTTGTAGGTACATGTGTCCCTAGTTTCTGAACTCAATGTAATATGTCTTTACTGTCTTACATATTTGTAATAGTTGGGTACTTAATGAAATGTAAATGTTTGGTTGTGTTTATCATGTTTAATATTTCATTAATGAGTTGTTTAACGCATATTGACTTGATTATATAGGTTTGTGGTTGATTGAACTAATATAAATAATGTAATGAAATTTAATACATTCAAACGTAATAATATGAAGTTATCATGCGAATGGCCCATGCTAATGGACCATACGCATGAACAACTTCATGCGAATGACTCAGTCGCACGACTGGACCAGGAGATTGGATCAGTCGTATGATTGTAACATGAGATTGGCTCAGTTGCACGACTGTACACTCAGTCGTGCGAATGGATTAACCGCATGGCTCAATCGCACGACTGAACCATGCTAATGGTTCAGTCGCCCGAATGAGCAACCCTAACCTATAAATACCACCTAATTCGTGGAAAAACATAAGCATCGAACACACTTCGACTCTAGATGTACCCTAGCCGTCTAGAGACCTCTAAGATCATACTTCAAGTTCATAGATTGCAGTAGATCGATTCCTAATCGATTCTTAACATTAGATTTAATACATAATTGTTTCTACGTGCGTTCTCACTGATTGGATTGCCAATCAAATTGGATTCCGCACTATTTGATTCGGTATACACGTTAATCAGTTAGTACATCGTCTAGTACAAGATCCTAACAGATAGAGATGACACTATTGTTGTCTATATGAATGGGAGTCTCCTTAAAGTTGAACCCATAGTCTAGCATCTGATTCTGAATCTAAAGCACTTAAGCACAACAGCTTGTAGCAACAATGTATTCAGCTTTAGTAGTTGATGAAAAGATACATGATTGCTTCTTGTATTGCCATGAGACTACCCTTCCACCAAGGAACTAACATCCCCTTGATATAGACTTTGTAGTCATATTGCATCCACCATAGTCACTATTTGTATATGCAAACAGATTAAAGTCAGAATTCTTCGGATAGCAAAGGCCAAGTGTTGAAGCACTTTTGAAATATCTTAAAATTCTCTTGACAATATTAAGGTGTGACATCTTAGGGTTGGCTTCATATCTTGCACAAATACATGTGGCAAAATTGATATCTGGCCTGCTAGCTATGAGGTACATAAGAGATCCGATCATAGCCATGTAAAGGTATTCATCCGCACACTTCCCCTCAAGATCAGGCCCAAGGAGTTGTTTCTTGCTATGGGTGTCTTAGCAACCTTACAATCAATCATGTTGAATCTTTTGAGTATGTCTTGAACATACTTTGACTGACTTATGAAGATGCCATTTTCAACATGCTTCACTTGAATTCCTTAGAAATAAATTGAGTTCCCCCATGGCATGTAACACCCCGAAAAGTCAAAACGAGTCATCGAGGATAATGGGTTTGATTAGTGGGTATTTAATAAAAGAAGGAAATGGGTTATGGGCTAAATTAGGCTTATGGGTAAGAGCCTAAGTGATTAAGGGTCCATAATCAGCCCTTTTACCCACCTAAGCAGCCACCATCTCCCTCATTTGAAACCCTAGCCTACCAAATTCGTAAAGAGAGAAAGTAGAGAGAGAAAGTGAAGAAAACTCAAGATTTGGAGCTTCAAAGGTTAAGAGATTGAAGATCTGGATGTTGGAGCATCAAACCATAATAATGGAGCAACAAATCCAAATAAGAATCGGCCTTTAAACCCTTTTGTAGATCAAACCCGGATTCTAGGGTTTTTAAAAGTTGCAAATAATCGCATAAAGGTCACATTTTTACATATGAAAACATGTAAAAAGCTTAGATATAGGCTCATGGATGATAAACTAAGAGATTGGACGTAAAAAGTTGCGATTTTGGGTTAATAACGGGCTGGTTCGTAATTTTTATGCGATTTGCAAAACTGTATGTGCATCCAACGAATTTGCATATTCAAGCTACGAAACTGTGGGTTTTCTGCGAAACTATAGTTTCGTAGATAATTTCGCAGCCATGGAATTCCAACGAAAGTTGGGCAAAAGTGCCATGCGAAACTGGCAGTGAAACTATCAGCGAAACTGTCAGCGGAACTGGCAAGGAAACTGGCAGCGAAACTGTCAGCAAAACTGCCAGCGAAACTACTTTTCTGGCCGCGAAATTAGCTGCGAATTTAGGCAGAAATTAACCTCTTTAAGTGTTAACTTATCTACAGGCTGTGTAGTGAGATCCTAGCCTAGAAAGCTTAGTTTAGAAGTTAGTCTCGGTATCTAGTTGAGTTCTAGATCCCCTTATTTATAAGTTTTTCTATGTTTTGGGGTTATTATGCATACTAAATTTTTGTTTTTAAATGACCATGATTTTATAAGGTTTTAAAAGGAAGATCAATTTTTCTATAAGGAAATGTGTTATATAAATGTTTAAAAATAAAAAAAATTCACGTTGACCTGGCAGCCCAACCCCAGCCAGGGGTATTGCCCCTTGGACCCCACTAGGGGCTGCTACCCCTAGGACCCCACTGTTAGGGGCTGCCACCCCCGAACCCCCGCTGTCCTGCGGAGGGTCGATTATGTTTATGATGACTAGTACTTGGCATGTTGTGTACTTATTAAGTTAAGTATTATATATTAAAGTGGAAGAAGATATTAATGAAAAGTGGAACTTAATGAATGTTACCCTCAGGCCCGTTTGATGATGAAAAGTCTTGCAAGCACTGTGATAGACTTCACTTACTTGAGTTTGATGTATGATGATTAATCTGTATTCATGAGCGGGCTATGTGCCTTGCAGTGTGGATCAACTGTCGGGGGTTAGCTACCATGATGATGTGTACCGACAAGGATCGACATTCATTGTCGATCAACATGGAGCTCTTGCTTTGTGCAATCTCGTTTATGATGAAATGAAAGATATGAAAGAATGAAAGATAAGGAATATGCTTATTAAGATGCAAATGTTATGTATTATGTATGCATGGTCATTATATGCAGGGTAAAGTTTATATTTTCTTATTTACCTAAACTAAAACTCACTCAGCAAGGCTGACTTTTATGCATAATAGTTGGCAGGTAATTGCTGATGCTGAGGATGGCACCAGGGAGCTACTTGGAGAACAATGGATGGCATTCCTGTTTAAGAAATCTTTTATTGTAATTTAAGAAAAAGTACTATGTTTTATTTACAAATGAAGGACAAATGTATGAGTACAATATGATTTCAAAGTTTTAAATGAGTGTCCAATTATTTCCGTTGCGTTGTTTTGTTATTAAAATGATCTTATGCTATGATTAACCAACTGTGAGGCTTCCCGGGAACGGGGCCTTACAAGTTGGTATCAGAGCCAAAGTTAAAGAGAATTAGGTAAGTAATTTTAAAAACCTAAACTTAAACTGAAAATGCGACCGAATGAAGGATACCAATCCAAGTAGCTACGTGCCATCAGGTAAAAGTTTTCATGTAAAACTGGGATTGTGTGTGTATGCTATATGTTCTATGTGCTTCTAGATTAGAATACTAACATGTGTTAGGATAGTTATTACTTAGGATAGGAGATTAAGATAAGTAGTTAATCACACTTGGCCACTATAATTAAGGACTTACCGTACTTATAATGATCTGGACAATTATCTTGAATAACCATTCTGGTGTTCGAATCTTATAGGAATTAGTTATGGCTGGTAGCAAATCAGGGAAGACAACTCGAGGAGGTGCTCATGGCGGGCGTACTACTGAGCCACGTGTCACCCGAAGAAAAGCTAAGGCTCCCAAGACTGTTCATGAGGAGTCAGACCTCCATAGTCACCCGGAGGGTGAGGGATCAACCACTCTCAAATCCACTATGAAGGAGGCTATCACCGATGAAGTCTACAATGTCATGCAAAATGTCTTACCCTCGGTGGTGACCGAGGTGATCAAAGCAGTCAAAGATGGAGAGAAAGAAGATAAGAAAGGGAAGGAAAATAAGAAGATTTCTAGAAGGTCCACTGGGAGGATGGTAGAATCTGTAGAGGAGCCATCAAACCCTAAGGTGGTAGTCCACGATGATGACAGTGATGATGAGTCTAAGAGATAGACGACTTGGGGTGCAACTATGGGGCATTCAAAGGTGCAAGCCCCCGACCTTTAACGGTAACAGCTATGCTATTGCTGCTCATCATTGGGTAGAGAGATGGAAGCGGTACTGGAAATTAGTGAGTGCCGGGAAAGCTGTTTACGAATGTATAATAGTTGGCAGACAATTGTTGATGCTGAGGATGGCACTAGGGAGCTACTTGGAGAACAATGGATGTCATTCCTGTTTACGAAATCTTTTATTGTGATTTAAGAAAAAATACTATGTTTTATTTACAAATGAAGGACAAATGTATGAGTACAATATGATTTCCAAGTTTTAAATGAGTGTCCAATTATTTCCGCTGCATTATTTTGTTATTAAAATGATTTTATGCTATGATTAGCTAACTGTGAGGCTTCTAGGGAACAGGGCCTTACATGGCACTTATTTCAAATCTGTCCTTCATCAGCTTCTCAAAGACTTTGTAGAGCTTTGGATTAGTTAAACCAAAGATGAGGTCATCTACATATACTTGAACTAGCATCAAGTCATTCCTTGTTCCTTTGATGAAGAGAATTCCATTTATTGTACCTTTTCTGTATCCATGCTAACAGAGATACTGAGATAGAGTCTCGTACCATTTTCTTGGTGCTTGGTGCAACACATATAGAGCTTTATCAAGCCTAAAGACATAATCAAGACGATTAAGATCTATAAATGCAGGTGGTTGTTTGAAATACACCTTTTCATCAATCACCCCATAGAGAAAAGCACACTTGACATCAAGTTAGTAGACCTTGAAGTTCTTGGATGTAGCAAATGCTAAGTGCAAGATCAATATTTATCACTAACACTTTGTTTTTCTCTCAAATTTACTTAATCACACATAGTTTTAAATGAAGTAGCATCTCTTCTAAGAGTTGATAATAATATAGTAAATAACAAAGAACATTAGGAAATAGTTTTCAAGGTACTTGTATATATTACTTCTCAACTCAAAGTATTACAAGACTCTTACAAGCATATTACAAGAGTTACAATGAGAAACTATATATACTAATATCTATAACCGGATACACTTTGATACCAGATGGAAACCTAAAACTAAAGAAAATACTACAAAGCTAAAGTTAAGGTATCTTAGATAATGTCTTATCTAAGATTTGGTAGTCATGACATGTCCATGACTTACCTTTTATCACCAACTAAAATTGACAACTGTACTAACTGATAAAGGCCAACATCTGAATAAAACATGGTCAACTACATGGGTTTTTGAGAAAGCACCATGTAGTATATCAGAGGTTTGTAGCGGAGTGTTAGAAAGACCATACTTATGTCCACTAGTTCATAGCAGTGTCTTCCGAAGGTTAATTGGCTTAAGAAGAACAAGTTCTTCCGAGGCCAATTATACTTCGGAAGAGGCTTACTTCTTTCGAAGCTTGGCGACTTCTACTTCGGAAGTCATTGTCTTGAAATCTTCTAAGTCTTGAACTTCAGAAGAGAAGACTTTGTCTTTGGAAGTTGGAGTTTTCCTTCGGAAGTTGTTCTTGAACTTTTTATTTGGAAGAACTCCATTTGCCTTTGGAAGTTCCACACTTAGCTTCGGAAGTCCTTTATTAGTAGCACCAAAATTCTCTATGTTTTTGGTTTTGGTTGTACTAGCCTTTCTAGATCCAATAAACTCCCCCTAGGATGATGCTACCAAAACCTCACTTATTCATGCTTCTCAAAACCTTCAGCACCAGCAAGAGAAGATGTTTATCAGTTTCTTTGTTCTTCCCTAAAGTTGTGCTGAGAAGTTTGTACAAGTCATTAGTGGATAGGAGATACAGTCTGTCACTCTGAATTACATGAACCCTTTGTTGCGCCCCCCTGAAGAGATTTAGTTAACAAGAGTTATAGTCAGACTCACATCCTTCAACCATTTGAAGAAAGGCTTTGCCTTTGGTTGTTGATCCTTTCCTTTCCTCATTCTCTCTCAGTTTCAGCTCCTCTTCAATCTTGGTCCTTGCATTCAACATGGCCTGATGAATGCTGCTTAGATGATTCCTGATGTGAGCATCTATCTTGAAGTTGGAGGGGTTGTAGAATGGCTTCTTTGCTAACTCAACAATATCAAATCTTCTTAAGTGTAGAAGATATGAGGAATTGAGCTTGTTAATCTCTCCATTTTCTCTCTTAGGAACAAAGTTGTGAGAAGAGTCTTCAAACCTCCACTGGATGATCTTCTTTCTTGGCATAAGGGGATTAATTGTCACTATCCCCTTTCTTGGAATCAAGTAGAGTAACCAGCCTTCTTCTTAGCTTCTTCTCTTCATCATTTAGGGAATCAGAGTTGAGGTGAAGGAGTTTAGCGGCTTGTTCCAATGTTCCTCTAGGAAGATCAAGGAATTGATCTCTTGTGAGGGAACATAAGAAGTCATCAATATAAGTCAATTCAACAGACTCCTCCTCACAAGAAATGTCACTCAAAGTTGTACACTTGATGAGCTTCATCTTGATCTTCTTAAACTTCTCTAAGGAGAGATGTTTGGAAGGCTAAGGGGATGGTTTTAGTGGTTGTTGGGTAGGCCGTGGTGTTTGGGTTCTAGGAAGTGTTTTGGGTTTGAGGTTGGGTAGTAGAGGTGGTTGTGGTGATGGTGCATGTATGGAAGATGGAGTAGGTTCAGGGGTGTATGGTTTAAAGGTGGATTCAGTTTTAGTGGGAAATAGGAAATGGGTTGGTTCAGGTTGTAGATACATGATGTTCCTAGTTTATGTGCTCAAATGTAAAAGTCTTTCATGTCTTACACATGTGTAATGAAATGGTTCAATGAAATATAATATGTGGTTGTTGTTTATTAATGTTTAATTATTTCATATTATTATTGTGAAAAGTATAATTCATATGTATGAACTTATTATATAGGTTTGATGTTATTGTACATAGTTCTTAGACATTAATGATTGAGAAATGTCTTCAACCTAGTCGGGTGAGTATTCATGCTAATGGACCATACTTATGCACCATACTCATGAATATGTCATGCTTATGGACCAGTCGCATGACTGAACCAGGAGACTAGATCAATCATATGATTGAGACATAAGATTGACTCAGTCGCACGACTAAACCTTCAGTCGTGCGTATGACTCAATCGCATGATTCAGTCACATGACTGAACCATGCTAATTGTTCAGTCGTACGAATGTAAACTACAAGCCTATAAATACCACAAAATTCATGGAAAAACATAACTTTTGAGAACACTTGATAACTTATCGAAACACTTGCGAATATTCATAAACCCTAGCCGCCCAGAACGTCCAAGACAACCAATCCAACTTCAAAGTTCGTTCTTGATCGATTCCTACTCATTCATAACGTTTAGTTCATTCTTATATTGATCGAGTTAACATTCTCACTGATTGGATCGCCAATCAAATAGGATTCCGCACTATGTGATCTTGTCTCACGCAGAATCTGTTAGTATTCCGTACGTACACGGTCCTGACAAGTGGTATCAGAGCTTTGGCTCTGGATTTTGCGTGGATTGGATTAGTTTTGGTATTAAAACTCACGTTTTAATTCAAAAGAGTCACCATGTTGGTTCTAAAGGTGTTTTCTACGTTTGCATGCAATAAAGTTTTATTTTTCATCATACAACAGTTAGGGTTTCCGGGTAAATCGTGTTTTTGTGTCAAAGTGTCAAAATATTCGATTTTACAAAAACAACAGCTTTCAGTCGCGCGATTTATCCAGTCGCACGATTGAACTCAATCGTATACTCCATCTGCACGACTAAACTCAATCGCATACTCCCTTCGTACGACTGAACAACTCCAGTCATTTGATTCCAACCGTCTTGTTCATACGCACAATTGAATCCAATCGCACGATTGAATTCATTCTCACCCTTCATTCTCACGAGTGACCCATACTCATTGTCAATTCGCACAAAGTTTAAAGCAATGGAAGAACAATTTGCTGCCTTTACTGCCGGAAAGGACTCTCACATCCAGAACCTTCTGCTTCTGGAGAATGAGATTGGTAATCATAATAAACCGCCAAAGCTGATAATGTTAGATGATTATCCTCAGTGGAAACAACAGTTTGAAATATATTTAATTGGAGTTAATCCCAATCTTTGGACATCCATTGAGACTGGTTACACGATACCAGTCAATGCTAATGGAGTCAAGCTAACCTTAGGAGGAATGAGTGAAGCACAGAAGATTCTATGCAATGCTGAAAAGAAAGTTTATGTCTTGTTGACTCAGTCGATACCGAAGGATATCTTTCATCAGTTCTCTGAGAACAAGCAGGCGAAAAAGTTATGGGAAGCATTGGAGAAGAGATATGATGGAAACGTAACACTCAAAGCATTAAAGGCTAAAGCTCTTAAAAAGGAATTTGATAATTTCTCCTCGATAGGTAATGAGAGCTTGGATGACATTACTGACAGGTTCTACCATCTGATGAGTGAGTTCCACACTCATGGTGTGACAACTTCTATGGAAGATAAAGTTTCAAGCTTTGCTGATGGTTTGCCAGATAAATGGGATTCATTTGTGTCTAATCTGAGACAAAACGACATTCTTGTGACGCTAGACATAAATGATTTCATCTTGAATTAATATTGGAAGAACTGAGAATGAAATACAAGTCTAAGAAAGGATCCTATGTTCTAAATACTTCACTTTACAACTCAGTTCAAACTCTAGCTGTTTCAGGAGCACCATTGCAAACAACTTTCGTGTCTAGTTCTTCTGCTCCTTCCCAAACTAGTACCTCAGGAACAGAAATGTCAGGGTCATCTGGAACCCAATATATAGTTCCTAAAGCGAATACAACGAAGTTAAAGACCGAGAATCTCGGTAACATTACAGTGGAAGTTGCCAAAGAACATATGGATCTTCTAGCAACGGTTGTATAATCTTATAATGGTTTAGTTTCCGGTAAGATCAGAAATTTTCATTTTGCAGATGAAGATTATGATCAAGTTGACGAAAATAAGCTACAAAGGATGGACATAATGTTGGCCTTGGCAAGTGCTATCAGAAGGGCAAAGAAGTTTGTCAAAAAGACGGGACAGAATCTAGTAGCCACTAAAGATACAAACTTTGGTTTTGACAAAACCAAAGTCACTTGCTTCAACTGTGGTGAAAAGAGGCATTTTAAACATGAATGTGTAAAGCCCAAGAAAAATGTCATTGGAAACCCATTTCCGACCTTCAACCGTCAAGACAAAGACACGATTGGAACTACTTCTTCAAAAGAGACAAAGGCTTTCACTGCTCAAGGTAATGAAGGGCAAGACTGGTCCTTCCGATTTATGTCTCCAGGTGAATCAAATATTGCGTTTGTCGAGGCATAGGATAATGGTTTTGCTAGCGAAGGAGAAATCATAGCTAAGCAAGCGATGTCAAATATCGAAGAAGTTGTGACTATGGTCAATCACTTGGTTGATGAAGAACTCAGAGCAATAAACTCAGAATCTCCGGTCAACGAAGAGTCTAAAACAACGTTAATGGCTGACTCGTCTGATTCCTCATAGGGTGTCCGCTACAGCGCTATCACTAATACCTGGATTATTGATAATAGGGCGTCTAGGCACATGACTGGGAATTCGTCCCTCTTTTTTAACGTCAAACAAATTAAAGGGGGAAATGTCTCATTTGCTAGAAATAAAGGAGGCTACATCAGCACTCAAGGCGAAGTGGTAAATGAGAAAGTGAAGTTTGACAAGGTCAACTACGTTCAACAACTATAGAATAACTTGCTTTCTGTTTCCCAGATCTGTGATAAAGGATTCAAAGTTGTGTTTGACAACAAGAAGTGCTACATGTTGAAGAAGGATTATGTTATCCAGGTGGAAAAAATTTTAATGCTAGCTTCAAGATATAATGATCTGTATGTCTTGGATCCATCAAAAGCCTCCACAACTGACAACACTATCCAATGCTTCTTGTCAAAGGCAACAGAGAGAGATTCAATATCCTGGCATAGAAGAATAGGACACATTAATCCAAGGAAGATGTATCATCTGATACAGAATGATTTAGTGAATGGAGTAACTATCAAGAATTTCCAGCTTCCGGATTTCTGTGTAGCATGTAAGAAAGGTTAACAGACCAAGAAGTCTCACAAGGTAAAGAAAGTTAATTCTATCGACATTCCTCTCGAGCTTCTACACAAGGATCTGTTTGGCCTAGTCAGCACAAAGAGCATTGCTGGAGATCTATACTGCTATGTAGTGACTGATGATTACTCAAGATTCTCTTGGATGTTGTTTTTGAAATCCAAATCAGAGACATTTGAATCATTCACACATCTAGTAAATACTTTGGAATCACACTACAATCTGAAAGTAAGGAAGATTCGATCAGACAACGGAACAGAGTTCAAGAATCAGTGGATGGAGGCATTCTGTAGAGAGAAAGGAATTTTACATCAATTTATGTCTGCCTACACTCCACAGATAAATGGGGTTGCTGAAAGAAAGAATCGGAGCTTGATAGAGACAGCAAGAACGATGTTAGCCGACTCTAAACTGCCTATTCAATTTTGGAACGAGGCAGTGGCAAATGCATGCTACACTCTCAATCGAGTCTTGGTGGTCAAACATCATGGTAAAACATGCTATGAACTACTCCAAAGACGTAATCCAAATATGGGGTATCTCGAACCATTTGGTGCACCGTGCATGTTGCTGAAGAAAACTCAGACTGGGAAGTTTAGTGAGAAGGCTGAAGAAGGTATATTTCCTGGATACAGTATACCGGACAAGAGAGTTTATAACAACTCAACGGGCCAGGTAGAAGTGTGGTGCAATGTTGATGTTCAAAGACACACCACCCCTCTGCTGGGAAAGGACCTTCCTTCTTCTTTGACTATGATGGATTTTTTAAGTCCTTAAACCTACCTCCCTCTCTTCCTAATGATGACTTATCTGCTACAATGATGTACGATATTCTAAACACTCCTCCACAAGTCTCGACAACATCAGTTCCACTAGACAAGTGTTCTAGTCCTTCAGGGGGATAACTTGAATTACGTGACTCGTCCTCTGATGATGATACAGTAGAGACTGCAACTGTGGACTAGGAGGACCAAGTTCCTACTAATGAAGTACACAAGCATCAGATCTTGATGCCTCTGACACTTCTGAACCTCATACTCCAACAGCTACCTATACTGAACCTGGAATTCAAAATCTGGTCCAGGAAGTAGTTGTTCCCACCACTCCTGAAACTCGAATTAATGTGTATCATCCCCTGGACAACATCATTGGGGATGTACTATCGGGAGTACAGACACAAAAATCAGCTATACTCAACTGATTATGCCTCAGTCATGGAAAATGGCTACTTCACGATGGTGCTTATTGAGGTTTTGTGTCTCAATTCGAGCCAAAATATGTAAGTGAAGCCTTAAACGATAAGGCATGGGTTAATGCTATGCAAGAAGAACTCCTACAGTTCAAGAAGTTAGGAGTATGGACCCTTGTGGATAGACCAAAAGGTGCTAAGGTGATTGGCACTAAATGGGTATTGAAGTGTAAGAAAGATGGAAGCAATTCGTATCTTTCTAGCCTATGCATCATACATGAAGATTAAAGTTTATCAATTAGATGTAAAAAATGCATTCCTTTATGGTGAAATCCGTGAAACAGACTACGCCAGTCAACCCGAAGGATTTGAGGATCCTTATCATCAGGATAGAGTTTATAAACTAGACAAGGCTCTCTATGGGCTCCATCAAGCCCCTAGAGCCTAGTATGAGAAACTCTCAACTCATCTAGTGAAATATGGTTTTCGCAGAGGGGTTATTGACTGCACATTATTCATCAAAGAAAAAGATGGCGATTTACTGTTGGTACAGATATATGTGGACGACATAATCTTCGTTTCAAAAAATGAAGAATTATGTAAAGAATTTGAATCTGTATTGAAAGCAGAATTTGTGAGATTGACATGGGGGAGATGAAGTTTTTTCTTGGTTTACAGGTGGATCAGACACCAAAAGGAATCTTTCTGCATCAGTCCAAATATGTAGGAGATATCCTCAGTCGATTCGACATGGAGAATGTTTCAGCTGCTGGAACTCCAATTGCCATGAACCATGACGTGGCACTCGACGAAAATGGTGATCTGGTTGATGCTACCATGTACAGAGGAATGATTAGATCCCTAATGTACCTCACAGCCTCTCGTCCTGATATTATGTACGCCACATGTCTTTGTTCCAGATATCAGGAAAAACCAAAAGTAAATCATCTCATCGGAGTTAAATGGATTTTTCGTTATCAGAAGGGTACTCCAACACTCAGCTTATGGTATCCTCATGATGATGACTTTGAGCTTACAACGTATAGTGACACGGACTATGGTGGTTGCAAGATGAAAGTTGGATGTTCGTTCTTTGGTAGACGGTTAGTCACCTGGCAGTGTAAGAAGCAGATATCTGTTGCTCTGTCAACATGTGAAGCTGAATATGTTGCTGCTGCAAGTTACTGGTCACAAATCAGTTGGATTCAACAGCAAATGCGTGACTACGGTTTGTAATTTTCTAACACCCTTATTTTCGTTGATAATTCTGTTGCAATTGTTGTCACCAAAAATCCGGTCCAACACCCAAAAACAAAACACATCGGTATTAAATATCACTTTATACGTGATTGTTTTGAAAAGCAATTAATCGATGTCGTTAAAATTAATACGGATTTTCAACGCGCTGACTTCTACACAAAAGCATTTGACAAACCTAGGTTTTTATATCTTTTAGAGGTTAATGATGTGAAAAATAAAAGTGATGTGATTCTATAAGATGAAAGTTCTTAGTCCGACATGTTTTTCTTAGTTTCTTATTTATTGTCTTTTATTTTTTCCTGTCTATTAAAATCCAAAAACACAAAAAGATTTTCGGTTTTAGAATTTTAGGGGGAGATTAGTTTAGTTTAGTATTTAATTAGTATAGTATTTATTTACTTTAAAAAAAAGAGGGAGGAGGGCAGATTAGCTGAAAGAAATAAAATCAAATCTGTGATTTTGATTCAAAGTTTATGGGAAATGATAGTACACATGAAACAAATTGTTTGTCAAGTTTAATACAAATACATTATGGACTCAGAGAACTATGCATTCTCAGCAGGGAAGGATTCTAGGATCCAGAACTTATTGCTCTTGGAAAATGAGATAGGAAATCATAATAAACCACCTAAGCTATTATCTCTTGATGAATTTCCTCAATGGAAGCAACGGTTTGAAATTCATCTTAATGGAGTGGATACAAATCTCTGGAATGCCATTGAGACTGGGTACAATATGCCTGTTGGAGCTGAAGGCGTACCTCTGACTTTGAGTTGACTAAGTGATACACAAAAGATTGCTTATAATGCAGAGAAAAAGGCCTATGCTATGCTAACCCAGTCCATTCCCAAAGACATCTTCCATCAA
>BJCM01152897.1:0-10158 GCA_018326385.1 Flaveria bidentis | reverse complement strand
AAGCCTCTAAGTTCGTACTCCAAGTTCATAGAACGCTGTAGATCGATTCTCAATCGATTCTTGATGTTAGATTCAATTCGTTATTGTGTCTACGTGCGTTCTCACTGATTGGATCGTCAATCAAATAGGATTCCGCACTATTTGGTTTGGTTTAACACGTTAATCAGTTGGTGTTTGGTCAAATACCAGATCCTAACAGTATTGATCATCCCTTAAACAGTCCTTTAATTTCATATACCACCATTAGTTCTGGTTGTTGTTTGGCCTTGACGATGTACTTTACAATGACTTGCAATATTTTGTTATATGATTTTCAAAGTCATGCTTGAATCCGACGTTTAAAACATACAAAAAGCCTTGCACCGAGCTTTGGTTTAACCATTCGACCTTTCACATAAATCAAAATGCTACAAAGCTCCTTTTTTTGTTGTTGGTAGAATCTCACTAACAGAAGTTTCACTTTGATAATGCACAGGTTGGAACACATAATTTGTAAGCCATATCTTTTAGATTAGAGACTAGTAAAGAGAATCGAGTTTGTATAAGAGTGTTTTTGTATTTTTAAGTGTGTATTCATGTTTCAAATGTTTGTGATCAAAACATTACATCCAAAACATATTTATACTATCATATGGTGGGTGGGTGGGTGACCGGGGGATAACTAAAAAAAGACCAATTCCCCTTTCCTTAAAGTTTAAATTATCATTTTAAAACGATCTTTTTTAACAATATAAACCGGGTTCGACCTGACTGGTTCGCGAAAACCCGGGTTTGGATGTACACATCCACATTAGTCGTGCACAAATCGAGTTTTGGGCCGGACCCGGAACCAGGTTCAAACCGGGTTCGGTCCAGTCGGGTTTTTTTGTATCAGGGTATTGGTGAACCCGGGTACGAACCCGATCGGGTTCACTTGCGGGAAAACCCTACCCGGGGGTCGGGTCGGGTCGGTTCCGGAAAACCGAGTCCAATACCGGATTTAGTTTATTTTTTCTAATTTTTTTATGTCCAATACCGGGTTTAATATCGGGTCCAATACCGGGTTCACTTCGGGTTTAGACCGGGCCGGGTTCGGGTCGGGTCGGTTTGGGTAGGGTCGGGTTTTAGAAATTCAAAAATACCCCAAACCGGGTTGAAACCCCCGGTTTATTCCGGGTACGAACCGGGTACACCCGGTATCGGGTTATACCCGGACCCGGGTCCGGGTCAGGTACGCCGGATCGGGTTCGTACCCGGTTTTTTTTTTTTGCAAGTCTACTCCACATGAGTAGTACCATATGAGCATTCTATCAATGGGCTTATGAAAACAGTTCCGAGTTAATGGGCTTTTCACATTCACTTCTAAAAAAAACATAATAATACCCATCCCAAAGCACTTCACCTCACCTCACAATATAAAAGACGAATCTGGCTCTCAAAAATATCCTCTCGCACGATCAACCCTATCTGCAATTAGGGTCTTCTCTATCCATCTAGGGTTCATATCAACCAACCCTATACACACACACACATAGATTCCTCATTCAATTCCTCATTCTCTAGGGTTTCTATCCTATCCTTGTACCCATACGCACACCTGATCTCTGCTCATCACCTACGTTTTTCCACAACATGATGCAACCAGGTAACGGCATGGCAACACCACCACCGATGGCTCCGATGCAGCCGCCGTCACAGCAGCAGCAGTACCAACAACCACCACCGCAGCAGCAGCAGCAGTGGATGATGCCTCCACCGCCACAACAGCAGCAGCATCAACAGCTGCCGCCTCATATGTGGGCCCAACAGCAGCAGCAGCAGATGATGCAAGCGGCTCAGCAGACGCAGCAGTATGCCGCTGCTGCTCCGGCGAGCTCCGATGAGATTCGGTCGCTCTGGATCGGAGACCTGCAGTATTGGATGGATGAGACGTATGTTACTAATTGTTTCTACAATACTGGAGAGGTATCGTTAATTTTTTGTTCTTGATGGATTCTGTACGTTTGGTTTGAAAAGCTGTTGAAATCGTAGCCGTCATGTATACGCTTAAGTCAATCTTATTGGTTTTTGATATGTTATTTGATGTGAACTGATAGATGGAAGTTGCAGTTTTGTTGTTTTGTAGTTTAGAGGGTTTTGTTTATCTCTATATGTGTACACATGTCCAGACATTTGGTTAGATGTGATTTTGTAGAAAGCACATGATTGGCCATTGTAGATATACCCGTTGACTGGGGACTTATCATGTTCTTTTTCTTTGGATGTCTTCAATTTAAAGATGGTCCATCTACTGGTTGTTGTGATGTATGCTATATGAATCAGTACTTGATTTATTTTGCAAGTTGTGTTGGGACATGATGTGTACTTTGTGGGAATTATACATAACTGAAATTACACATTGTAAGTATTGTTTTTAATAGGATCATGTGCTTTGAACTTTTAGAATAGGATAAAAAATTCTATCTTTTAAATGAGAAGTCACTAGTATGGGCTTGTTTTCTGCAACTTATTGTCTTGTCTGCTGTTGTTGAACACTTAATTGGGGCCTTTATGACATTTCATAGATTTGGAGTGTAATCAGAATCTTTTTTTTTTCAGGTTGTTTCAGTGAAAATTATTCGAAACAAGCAGACTGGACAACCGGAGGGATATGGTTTTATTGAGTTCAGGAGTCGCGCAGGTGCAGAAAATGCATTACAGACCTACAATGGAACCCCGATGCCATCTACTGAGCAGAATTTCAGGCTCAACTGGGCTACTCTTGGCGCAGGGGAGAGACGAAATGATGATACCCCTGATTACACTATATTTGTTGGTGATTTGGCTGCAGATGTTTCAGATTACCTACTGCAAGAAACTTTTAAAACTGTTTATCCGTCTGTTAAGGGAGCAAAAGTTGTTACTGACAGAACAACTGGGCGATCCAAGGGCTATGGTTTTGTTAGATTTGGAGATGAGAGTGAGCAAGTTCGTGCCATGTCTGAAATGAATGGGGTACTTTGTTCTTCTAGGCCAATGCGAATTGGTCCTGCCGCTAACAAGACTGGTGCTGGAGGTGGCATGCAAAAAGGTACACTTTTAAGATTATTTGAGTTTGTCAATCATGTGAAACTACTCTTATATGATTGCTACATGGAATTCTCTATTAATGTTACATCTTATCCTATTTGTTCTATGTATTATGGATCTGGAAATTACATCACGCAAGCCTTGAGGACACTATGAATTTTTGTCATTTCTTTTCTGAAGTTACATGGAAACGATTAATTATGTAAAAAGTATGCAAAAAACTTATAATAGTTAATGTTGTCTCAAAAGCAGGACCCAGAGAGGCTCTCATTTTTGGGTGCCTGGAACTGAGTTCAGCCGAAATGATTCCACTTTATTGCAGTGGCTTTGTTTAGGTCAGTGGTTTTGTTTATGTAATGAGCTCTTTTCCTTGTTACATTTCTTTTCGGTTCCGTTCTTTCTACATTCATCTTAGAGCTTTCAGTTCAATTCATATTGGTTTCCAGTTCCTTTCGTATTTATTTACCGTATATAGTAAAATGATTTTTACCAGTCTCTAGTTAACTGCTCTAATTCTCTCGTAGTTGCATTTCTTTCTCTTTCTTTTTCATTTCCGCGTACAGTTTTAGAATCAAGTAGTTTTTCTCATAGTATGTCATATTTGTTATATGGACTATGGTAATGGCTCGGCTTTTTTCTTCCTGTATTTTTCCATTTTGAGTTCGTACACATCTATTTAACGTCTTGAGTACTTTGGGAACTTTTTTCATTTTCCCAGTTCATTGTGTTTTCCTGGCTTGAGGAATGACTATTTTATTTATCACTTAGCGATTAGATGCCGATGGCCAGTTAGATTATTATTCCATCTCAAGAGTAATCGGTCTCGTCTCAACAACATAGGCATTAGGCCATGGTGATTTTGTAGAAACAAGCTGGTTTGATGTCTATGACTTGTTATTTGTTGTATTTCAGTTAACCCTTGATTGAATTTGGTTGTAAAAGACTAAATGCAAGTCCATTTTTGAATAGAGGTTGTTGAAATACATGTTTGTATAATGGTGATGTTGTAGAAACAAGAGAAGCAGTACTTTCAGTCTACAGACAACTGTTTGCATTCAATAGTTTGTGGTGCTTTGACATTAATATGTTGCTTTTATTATGCTCTTCTTGTTTTCTATGAATGTTTTTGTTTTCAGATGTGAAGAAGTGGTAAGTGTTTTTGTTTAAAGAACGATTTGTTTTCATTTCAAGCAAAGACTTTAGAGTGGTTAACTTGTTTTCAGTCTATTGCATGACTTGTGATAATTATTCTTTTCTTGAACGTTTTTTATACCTGCAGCTTCTTACCAGAATGCTCAAGGAAATCAGGGAGAAAGTGACCCAAGCAATACAACTGTGGGTATTTTGTTTTTATTTGTGGTAGCTCTCTTGTTCTATTGTTTTTAATTGACATTTGTGATTGCAGATATTTGTTGGTGGATTGGATCCTAGTGTTTCTGATGAAGCCTTGAGGCAGGTGTTTGGTCAGTTTGGTGAACTGGTTCATGTGAAGATACCTGCGGGCAAGCGTTGTGGATTTGTTCAGTTTGCTAACAGGTAACACATCAAGATTCCTGTCGTTAATATGTTTTGTTCTCCAGTTGTACTTACTTTTTTGGGATGTATTATGTTCCAGGCAATGTGCAGAGCAAGCTTTATCCATTCTAAATGGCACTGAATTAGGAGGCCAGAGTATTCGTCTTTCCTGGGGGCGAAGCCCCTCTAGCAAACAGGTTTGGGTTAAAAAACATGTTTCTATTTGTCAGGGTCAGTGCTAGGGGCGGATTGGATAACAGGTTAAAGTAGGGTTTAGTCAAGGCAGTTTTATCATTATGCACTAACAACAGACACACTGTCTCTTGGCGGCCTTCAACCTGTTTTTTGCTTGATCGACTCATTTGATCTTAACAACACAACACCTGATTGACCTATTTGATATTGTTTAGGCAGTATCTGACAATATAGTTTGATTCAGGGTCATCCTGAACAGGCCCAATATGGTGGTGGCGGTGGTGGTCCTTATTATGGTTATGCACAGGGATATGAGGCATATGGCTATGCTCCACCACCTCAGGATCCAAATGCTTATTATGGAGTCTATGCGGGAGCAGGTGGGTATGGAGGTTATCAGCAACCACAGCAGGTAAACAAACCTTTCATGTCTTTTTTTTTCCATTTCATCATAAATGACGTTTTCCATTGTTCTCTTTTTTCAAATAATCATGGTAGTGGTCCTTACTGTTACAAAGTATATTGTGAGTCACCGACTAAAACGCACCACTTGAATGTTGATCTGCATTTGTAGTGATATGCCGTGACGGTGAAATGGGATGATATGGCAGTGATACGGAGAGAGGTGACAAGTGGGTCTGTATCATAGAGTTGTGGAGTTTGATGATATGCCAAGGAAGCTTTATTGGGGCGTGACTTGACATTATTATTATTTTTTCTTTGATGTTTTTGTTTGTTTTATTAAAGTTGGTTGAGATGTGTTACTTAGAAGTCTTTTGTTGAAGGTCTTGGATTGCTGTACTACTAGTGTTTTGAAAGTTGATCGTTTTTCTAAATTGCCTCTGGTTTAGGTCACTTCAATATTCGTCTGTTTTTATAACAATGCTATGAGTCTATGACATGATCTTCTCAAGGACCTTTTCTGAATTGACATTTAATGTTATTTAATCTTGTTAAGAAATGCTGAAAACATTTAATGTTGTTAAGAAATGCTGAAAACAAGAAAGCTGACCGGATCAGGATCTTTGATCATGTGGAAATCAAACTACTTCATTCCAGTTACATCTCATATCTTAATGATAAATTCTTTCCCAAGTTGGCTGATGAAAAAGCATAAAAGATTTGTTCCTGCATGTTCATGTGATCCAAGTGATTGACAAATTACATGCCAAAGCCTATAAAAGATTCTTTCCCAAGTTGGCTGATGAAAAAGCATAAAAGATTTGTTTCTGCATGTCCATGTGATCCAAGTGATTGACAAATTACATGCCAAAGCCTATAAAAGAAGAAGATACAATGCTGGACTGTTAAAGGGATGATCTTCTCAAGGACCTTTTCTGAATTGACATTTAATGTTATTTTTTGCTATAAACTGTTTTATATGACATGATCTTCTCAAGGACCTTTTCTGAATTGATATAAAACAATGCTATGAGTCTATGACATGATCTTCTCAAGGACCTTTTCTGAATTGACATTTAATGTTATTTTTTGCTATAAACTATGCTTTACTTGAATCCATAACCTGTTTTATATCACGTTATCTTATTGATTAAATTTGTATGTGTTCGGCTGCACTATAAATAGAATAGAAGGTTGATAATATGGGTGTTTCTAGATTGTTGGAAAGTAATTGAATCACGTTTGTGCCAGGTAAGTAATAGGTTTGAAATTTTATGGTTCGGTCTATTGTTTAGGTAAGAAAATTGGATAAAGAACCTTTTCAACTCGTTTATCATGGGTTGATAGCTTATATATTATCATAGACGACACTAAACATTGATAAAGTTGTGTTTGTTAAAGTGGGATTAGTAAATTTTGATTTGAACTTATATATCTATAAGTTATAGGTAAAAAATTGCTGTGAGTGGGACAATTATTAATTTATTAATGTAGTAGGGAAAATTTGTTAGGAAAAATAAAAAAAATCATATAAAAAGTATAGAGTTTAAATATTTACATAAATATGATGGGGTTATACCAAAACTTTTTGAGAGTTATATAACCTTCAAAGCTGTGCATTAAGAACTCATATTTCAAGAAAAACTTATTTGTAGTAATTGTTATATATCAAAGTCTTTATACATGTGTCACACAAGTAAAACAAATTATAATATATTAATATGCTTTCATCTAATCATAATGTTATATTTTAAATTTCTTAATTTTTATTTAAAAGGTTGATAATGTAATTTTGACATTTTTTTTAATTTTGATAAATTTTAAAATCCTGATTTCTCTCCTTAATTATGTTTTCAAATCCAAATCATCTTAAATCCAATTATAGCATTTGTGAAGAAACCGGTAAATAGCAAACACATCACATTGAAGTCACACAATATCCTCCACCTTATTATCATTGTCACACACCACAACGACATTGCATGTCACCGGGCCATCGCACAACCACCATTCACCGTCGGCAATGAAAACACCCTTAAAAGCATCAACTTCGTTGTTTCAAATGAGGAGCAGGGTTTCTAAAAAAATGATTTGAAGAAAAGAACGGTGATTTGAGGAAGACAATGATTCGAAAGTTTAGTTTGAAGACATGACGATGATTTGAAGAAAAGGACGACGATTTGAGGAAGAAGACGATTAAAATATGTTGGATCTAGAAATGCCGTGCAACAAAAACCAAACACTTAGATTATTTTGGTGCAACTTATAAAGGACTTCTGAAGCTAAGTATGGAACTTCCGAAGGAAATAAAGTTTTTCCGAAGATAAAGTGCAAGATCAACTTCCAAAGTAAATCTCCAACTTCCGAAGACAAATGTGTTATTTGTTTTTTCTGCAACAAAATGTTTGCAGTGTACGAACCACATTTCCAGATATCTGCAGAAGAATAAAGTGCAAGATCAACTTCCAAAGCAAAATGTCGTCATCGTCATCGTCATCGTCATCGTTGTAAGGCCCCGTTCCCGGGACGCTCACAGCTGGTCAATCATTGCTCGTAAAACTTATAATTACATTTACTTTCATAAAACATCGAAGCGGAATCATCAAAATAGACATCTCATTTCATTATAAAAGCTTTTGCAAAACAATACATTGTTATCAAGTTACAAATACATGTTGCATTATATCTCAAAAGCATTATAAAAATGGATGCTATCCAAAAGAGATGAGCAACCTCCCCATGCCATCCTCAGCAACATTAACTGCGAAATTGAAACACATAAAAGTCAGCGTTGCTGAGTGAATTCTAGTTTTATAATAAACATACTTTTCTTTCATTAAAACCGTTCTTTACTTTCATGTGATCATACATCGTACGTACACATAGATAGTATCATTATTATCTTCATCATTCATTCGTTAACTTCCGTTCATTCGTCGTACGTAATTATCATTCACTTTTGTTACTTTCATTCACATTCATTACTTTCTTAATTTCTTTCGTACGTTCATTACTTTCGATGACATGTACATTACCCCGAACATTGTGCACGAAGCGGGTAATTGGGTCTGAGGTCTTTCATAGACCTCGAACATTGGGCACGGAGCTGACTCCAGTACCTAGGGCAAGTACATTCACCACTTATCTTTTCTCTTTCGTTTCGGATCAATGCCATATGCTATACCCCGAACATTGTACACGAAGCTGGTTACTGGGCCCGAGGTATTTCATAGACCTCGAACATTATGCACGAAGCTAACTCCAGCACCTAGGGAAAGCGGCAATGATCCCATACATATGGTCAATCACAAAGATTGGACCCCAGTGTGCAACCTTCTGGGGTAGCTAACCCGCACACCGTTGAGCTAACACCCTTCATTGAGTGTGAACCTCCATACATTTGCTTGCAAGAATTTCTTACGTTCGTTCATTCATTAATGCATGCATTCTTTCATTTCGTTCCTCTTTTCATTATCTTCCACTTTAAGTTACATAATACTTTCATTTCTTTCATTAACATTCAACGTTAAGCCATGGGAAAAATATTCATACATAATAAGGAACATCATCATACACAGACAACATCATCATACAGGGCATCATACATACATACATCATGCATAATCATACAACATCATCATCCATGCCCAACATAACCTCTATGGCCTCAAAAGTCATTTTACATGAACTCACGGGAATCTTCCACGTCAAAACTTACATCTGCACTTTCCCCCGAAAGTCAGTAAATAAACTATATTCCCTCGGGTACACAAGCCCTACTTGGGCGTATGGGCACCCTTCAGTCGCATGGCTTTCCAGGCGACTGAACACTTAGGTGAATGGACATCAGGCGAATGAATCCTATACGTATGGACCTATGCGAATGGACACCATGGGTGATTGAACCCAATGTGGATGAGTACCCAGGCGTATGGACCCTCAGTCGCACGACTCACATGCGATTGAATCTAATACGGATGAATTTCATGCGTATGGACCTAATGCGGATGGATCTAGGCGTATGGACCCTCAGTCGCATGACTCCCCATGTGAATGGCCTTAATTGTACGACTCACATGCAATTGAAACTCAGTCCCACTCCTTTCGTCCGTATGGCCTCAGTCGCATGCCATTCGGTCGCCTAACCCTAGCTGATGCAAAATGCAGTTCATCCCGAATCCAATCTGCACTTTTCGGCCTCCAAACCCTTCCAAACTTGTTCTAAGCCCAAATCAACCATCCTAAACCTTAGAAACACATACCACAACATCATTCAAGCACACACAACCCTGAATACAAACTCCACTCGCATCACACACAAACACACACAACACCCAACTTTTCAAAAACGGGTTTTAGATATGTTCCAGCCCCAAAATCATTCAAAAACTTGTAAAAGAGGGGTCCTAAAACTCACACAAACAACACCATCAAGTAGAGCTTCGATTCAACCCGCTACACTTCAATTTTCACGCTCGAATCCACAAGAATCAAGCTTGAGACTCTTTTTTTTCTCCATCTCTTCTCCTCTTGGCAGATTTTACAAGTGTGGGGAGGGTGTGGGCTGCCCTCCCCTCTTATTTCCCTACTCATCTCTTTCTCCCATTTTGGCAAGTTTGGTCCCCCGACTTTGGACTTTATTTCTTTTCCTTCTTTCATCGGCTTCAAAGAAAATATTCGGGTGTTACAATCGTCATCGTCATCTTCATTGTCATCGTCATCATCATCGTCATCGTCATCGTCATCATCATCGTCATCGTCATCATCATCGTCATCATCATCGTCATCATCATCGTCCTCGTCCTCGTCATCGTCATCATCATCGTCCTCGTTATCGTCATCATCCTCGTCCTCATCCTCATCCTCGTCTTCATCATCGTCATCGTCATCGTCCTCGTCATCGTCATCGTCATCGTCATCGTCATCGTCATCGTCATCGTCATCGTCATCGTCATCGTCATCGTCATCGTCATCGTCATCGTCATCGTCATCGTCATC
>BJCM01152895.1:0-26200 GCA_018326385.1 Flaveria bidentis | reverse complement strand
TGTGATTCCCCACTTTATTTTCCAGAAGCAATAGATTCTGGATACGTGAATCTCTACCTGCAATGAATGTTGAATACTGATCTTCCATCGCTATTTACTTTAGACTTTAGAACAACCTGGTGTAGTTGTGCGATTGAAGGATTGCGAATGGCTATTCGTGCGATTGAACAATGCGGATGGCTCAGACGTGTGAACGAACCAATGCGGATGACTCAATCATGTGAATGAATAGGTGCAGATGAACAATGTGAATAGGTAGTTCAGTCGTATGAATGGATGAACGACTGAGTCCAATCGTGCATATGAGGGATGCGGATGGATTCAGTCATGCGATTGAGTCAATCGTGCGATTGAGTCAATCGTGCGACTGAAGCTGTTGAATTTTGAGAATTCGAAGGTTTAAGGTATTTTGACGCAAAAACATGAATTTCTCACAAACCCTAATTGCCGTATGCCGGAACACGTTAACTTCTTGACCTGGAGACGTTCTAAACACTGTTTGAGATAAAAAGATTGCATTTTTGAGAAAAAAACACGATTTTTATATCAAAATTGATTGAATCACACGCAAATCAAGAGCCAAAGCTCTGATACCACTTGTTAGGACCGTTACTGGTACGGAGTACTAACTGATTTATGTGTGTACCAACTCAAATAGTGCGGAATCATATATGATTGGCGATCTAATCAGTGAGAACGCAAGTAAAATCAATCCAAGATTGAAACTAAACGTTAAGAACGATAGTAGGACGATTTACAATGATCTATGAACTTCGAACAGGTGTTCTTAGGTCTCTGGACTGCTAGGGTACGATTTGGAGTCGAAATATTGAAAGTGTTATGTTTTTCCACGAATTAAGTGGTATTCATTGGTTAGGGTTAGTCAATCATACGACTGGACTATTAGCATGGTTTAGTCGTGTGACTAAAGCATGCGACTGAGTCAATCACATGACAAAAGGTTCAGTTGTGCGACTGAGTCATCTGTATGTATCAGTCGTGCGACTAATCCAGTCTCATGGTTCAGTCATGCGACTAGTCCATTAGCATGAAGTATTCATGCGTATGGTCCATTAGCATGGTCCATTCGCATGAAGACTTCATATGACTAGGTTTGAACATATTTCTCAGTCATAACTTGACAAAGATCTAGTCAAACAACCACGAACCTATATAGTTAGTTCAATATGCATTAATAAATAATAAACATTGAAACATACACTAAAGCATTAAACATTAAGATCAACAACCACATATTATGTTTCATTCAACTCATTCGTTTCATTACATTTAGGACATGACAGACATATTACATTAAGATCGTAAACTAGGTACATATGAATCAACATCTTTGAAGCTTCGAAAGACTTCACTTTTTGATTCGAAATATGTTGGTCTTGGCTTTGGAAGATTTCATACTTAGAATATTTTCTAGTGTAAAGTATGAAACTACCAAAGCAATTTCTACTTTGCAGTATATGCATGCATGCAGAAAAGACATAGTTTGTTTTGGGTGCATCAGCCTTTCATTAAACCTTACAAACTCCCTTTAGGATGATGTTACTAAAACAAATAAAGACTCTAAATATTGACAGTCCTTATTATGATAATGACCATATCCTTCTTCATGAAATGGTCAGGCTCACTCAGACTTCAAAGTACCTTCTTATCTCGAATAGATCATGCAGAGGTAGGTTAAACATGTCCTGTCATATGTAGACATCTTGACCACCTTGGTCTCTATTGACATACCATCTTTTTTATTAATAATGAAGTTCTAGGACAAGATGGGTCTTCCAAATGTAAGAGGACTGCTTGGATTAGAATTGCTTGAGCAGCCTCTTGTTGCACTTCCTCAGGATGTTCTGACTCATCCTTAGGTTTAGAGGTGGATGACTTGGATTTCTTCCTTGACTTTTCCCTTCTAGCCATCATTTTCTTCCTCTTTAAATGAAGCAGAGTCTCAAACTCACTTATACTACACTTGGTTGTTTTATTTTGTCCTTCTGTAGGATCGGTGTTTGTCACTTAACACTTGGATTTCTCTCAAACTCACTTATACTACACTTGGATCAAATGAAGTAGAGTCTCTACTAGGAATTGTTAATAATATAATAATTATCAAAGAACACAAAGAAATAATTTTCAAGGTACTTGGATATATTACTTCACAAATCAAAGTATTACAAGACTCTTTCAAGCATATTACATGAGTTGTAATGAGAGACTATATATACTACTACCAACAGTCAGATATACTTTGATACCAGCCAAAAACCTATGACTAAAGAATATACTACAATGCTAAAGTTAAGGTATCTTAGATAAAGTATTATCTAAGATATGGTAGTCATGACAGGGCCATGACTTACCTTTTTTCACCAACTAAAGTTGGCAACTGTACTAACTGATAAAGGTGAACAGTGGAATAAAGTATGGTCAACTACATGGCTTTTAAGAAAATGCCATGAAGTATCTCAGAGGTCTGCAGCGGAGTGTCAGAGAGACCATACTTATGTCCACTGGTTCATAGTAGTGTCTTTTGAAGGTTAGTTGGCTTCGAAAGAACAAGTTCTTCCGAAGCCACTTATACTTTGGAAGAGGCTACTTCTTTTGAGGCTTGAGGACTTCTTCTTTTCTTCATAATTCAAAAGCTAACTTCTTATCTTTTCTTCTAAGTCTTGATCTTTAGAAGTGAATATTTTGTCTTTGGAGGGTGGAGCTTTTCCTTCAGAAGTTGATCTTGCACTTTGTCTTCGAAAGAACTCCATTTCCTTTGGAAGTTCGACACTTAGCTTCGAAAGTCCTTTCTTTGTTGTACGAAAATAGTCTAAGTGATTTGGTTTTGGTTGCACCAGCCTTCTTCTTGATCCAACAAACTCCCCCTAGGCTAATGCTACCAAAACCTCACTTGTTCCTGCTTCTCAAAACTTTCAACACCAGAGAAATTAGATATTTATCTATTTCTTTATTCTTCCCGGAAGTGGTGCTGAGAAGCTTGTACAAATCATTCGTAGACAAGAGATCCAGTCTATCACTCTGAATGATGTGTACCCTTTGTTATGCCCCCTTGAAGAGAGTTAATTGATGGGAGTTATAGTCATACTGCCTCCTAGCTATGGACTCAAGTTCCGGACCCTCAACCATTTGAAGAAAGGCTTTGCCTTTGGTTGTTGATACTTTCCTCTTCTCCTCCCCTCTTAGTTTCAACTCTTCTTCAAACTTGGTCCTAGCAGTTAGCTTGGCAGATGAAGACTGCTCAGATGATTCCTGATGTAAGAAGCTACTTTAGAGTTGGAGGGGTTGGAGAGTGGCTTCTTTGCTAACTCAGCAATATCAAATCTGCTTAAGTGTAGTAGAGATGAGGCATTTAGCCTGTTTAGCTCTCCACTCTCTCTCTCTCAACAACAAAGTTGTGAGAAGAGTCTTCGAACCTCCACTAGATAATCTTCTTCCTTGGCACAAGTGTTTGACTTGGTACCTTGTCTCCTTTCTTCGTATCCAACAGAGTCACCAGCCTTCTCCTTAGCTTCTTTTCTTCCTCATTCAGAGCATCTGAGTTGAGGCTAAGAAGCTTTGCAGCTTGGTCCAGTGTTCCTTTGGGCAGATCAAGAAATTGATCTCTAATGAGGGAACATGATGATCCATCAACATAAGTCGGTCTGACAGAGTCCTCCTCACAAAAGATGTCGCTCAAGGTTGTGCAGTTGATGAGCTTTGCCTTGATTGACTTGAACTCCTCTAAAGAGAGATGTGTGGAAGGCTAAAGGGATGGTTTGTGAGGTTGTTGGGTAGGTTGTGGTGTTAGGGTTCTAGAGAGAGTTTTGGGTTGGAGGATTGGTAGTTTAGGTGGTTGAGGTGAGGAAGTTGGTATGGTTGATTGTGTATGTTCAAGTGTATAAGGTTTAATGGTTGGTTCAGTCTTGATGGGGAATGGAAAAGGAATTGGTTCATTTTGTGGTTGGGTTTGAGTGGTTGGTTTGAAAATCATCCCCTATACCCTTCTATACATCTCCTTCCTCATCCCCGAGCGAATGTCAGCCTTTATGTCACTGACATGTCATTGGAGGGTCCTTTCAGACATAGGACCCACCTGCTTGCTAGAGAAGCCATGAGCCCGGAGATAATCTTTCATCCAGACCTTCTCACCTATCATCTTGGCAGTAGCAAGTCCTGCTTCCTCTTCCTTCTTCTTCTTCAACCTCAGCTTCTCACTAGCTGCTTTCTTTCTCTCTTTCTCCATCTGATCTTGCTCTTTGTTGAAGCGCCATAAGATCGTGTCATTGTTATATGGAGACAGATCTTGCTCTTTGTTGAAGAGCCATAAGATCATGTTGTCTTTTCTAACTCAACTAACTCCTCTAATGGTAGCAGGAGAACATCCTCATTCACAGCTCCTAATTGGACAAGTTTGTCGATGATTTCCACTCTCCTTTTATTGCTGGCAGCCTCCTGGTTGGCTGCAGCTGCTTTGCTACTAGTAGGTAGCAACTTCCCAGTTGGAAGTCTACCTTTTCTTTTGAGATTTTCTAACCTTGCTTCCTCCTGAAGCTCTTCTGCAGTCATCTTCCTTTTTCCTTTGACACCTTTGGAAGTGCTAGACTTTAGGGGTTCTTGGATGGAAGGTTCAGGTTGAGTAGTGGTAATGGGAGCTAGAGTTAGTGTTGATGTTTGAGCTAGTGGTTGGGTGAGAAAATCCTCCCTATTAACCTCAGATGAAAGCTCTAAGATTGCATATGTGACCATTAGATCATCGGATAGAGAAAATAGTCCTTCCGCAGCAACAATCTCATCTTCGAAAGATTGAAGTTGTTCTTTTAAGGCTTTGACTTGTGCTTCAGAAGTCTATGAGAATGCACTTGTTGTCCTAACTATCTCAGTTGTTAGGCCATCAGTCCTTGTTTCCCCTTCAAAATTAATTGTTGGTTCCACTTGGACCTTAGGTTGACCAACTTCCTTAATAGTAGTAGAAAGTGCATTCAACCTTTGAAGCTCTTGAGCTCCAAAGTAAATCACAGACAAGTCAGGACTTGGCTATTCAATGATAAATTCTATTAGGAACTTGTTGAAGAACTTGTTGAGATCTTGGAGCATCCTTTGATCTACTTGAATCATAACAGGAGGAGGCTCAGGAAAAACTAAAGCTTGTTGCATGGGTATCTTGAACTTAAGGAAGTGAGAACTTGACTTTATGGTTCCTCTTGTCTTTGGTTTTGTCCCTGAACACACTCCCCCTTTTTTGTAGAATCATCTTGAGAGCTTGATGAGCTAGAGGAAGAGGTCAATGAGACCTGAATAAGTACATGCCTAACAGACCTCTCAATTTGTTTCTCAGCTAGTTTAGCCTTGAGATTTTCAATCTCAAGTTGCTGAGTGGCAGACCTATCCTCTAAAGTCCTAACCTTAGATTCAAGGTTTGAGACTTTAAAAAGTGGGTTTTCATTAGTGAGTTGCAGTCTTCCCTCATCTTCTTTTGAAGAATAATAAGGAGATGAGTAACATACCTAGTATGTTCATCCTCACCACCAGATGTGGTTTCTTAGCACCCTAGTTTCCTTGCCTAAGGATGTCTCTTCTAGAGTCATCAAAAGGCATAGTTGCCGCAGATTTAGTCTTAGAGATGTTACCACTGTCTGGATGATCCTTTGAGGCACCTTCAGTAGTGGCAGCTGGATCTGCATGAGTCCCCTCCACATCAGTGGGACTCACCTCAGTAAAGGTTTGCTGATGAGGGCTAAAGATAAGAGGTCTCTCGAGGCTCTGTTGATCCTTGAGAGAGTGTTGTGGATCAACTTCATTGCCATGAAAAGACATAAACTCGTCATCAGTTCTGAATAGAAGGTTAGTAAAGGATAAAGAAGTTAAACTTAGCGACCCAGGACCTTGGTCAATGTCTAATGGCATTGAGCCTATGGTGGGGTTGTCCCTTTTTGGTTGCTCAGGGGAGTATAAGGACTCACCTTGAGGGATTTCAGCTTGGGTTTTGGGATCATGGATTTGAGACTAAGGACAATCAAAACCCATATTGAGGTTAATTGTGAGGATGGTGAGACCTCAGACTGAGTGGGAGCCCATTGTTCTACTCTAGTCCTTTTGGATTGAACATGAGGAGCTTGTTCAATCAGAGAAGATTGAACAAAGGTTCGTATGGGACGTCTTTGATATGTGATAATGATGGGGTGAAAAGGTAGATTTGGCAGTGTGAGGGTTGTTGCTGGTATGGGTTTGTCACCAGGAGCCATTGGCTAAGTCATATCTGGAAGCAGTGTAGTATGTCTTGCGGTGAAATTGGTGGACACTTTCTTCAAAATCTTGAAGATAGTCGGCCTCATTTGAGGGACAGTCAGAGCAGCTGCACAGACAAGTTGACTCTGGTCCAGCTCACAATTGATTACATGCTGAAGAAACCTAGGATACATGAAGAATGCTTCCCGCTAGAGGTTTCCCATAAGATTGGTCAGCATAAATTTTGAGTAGTTAAAGCGAAGGCTTCTCACCATTCCATGAACTAGGCACCCTAGCTCATATGGGATTTGATCCAATCCCCCAGATTTGTTGTATAAGCAATGAAGAACGACATGCAGCAGGAACTTCGAGTTGTAAGAGAAGTTGAACTTGTAAATGGTAGACCTGCTAACATCTCCTCCGTATCCCATTTAGATATAGGTGTTGTCTAAATCTGTTTTGGGGAACTCTGTGGGAGCACCCTCATCATGAAGCTCGAGATGCTCCCTAATGAGTTGTTTAGAAATGACCAACTCCTAGCCACAAATGCTCGATCTTATTACCCGAACCCCATTTAGGGTTTCAGTCTGACCATTGGCCCAAAATTCAGTCATATGATTTGAATAAACAGTAAGGTTAACAGTTAGAACAGTGTAATAAGATGACTGGGTAAGAAAGGAAACGATATCAGAGAAGTCAGCATCTCTTGAAGAATAAAGAAGTGTGACTTGGTTGTGCTGAGGGTTAAGTGCCATTTGAGAAAGTTGTGGGAAGACGAGTTCGGACTTGGGTGAATTGGAGACAAAGGAAGCTTTTAGGGTAGTAAATTTGGTAAAAAGATGAAAGTGAGTAGTCAAAGTTATTTAAATGGGTGAAATGGTGGTTTAGGGGTTTGGATAAGAAAATAATTTGACATCATTAACAAAATCTTTTAGGGCAGTAAATGATGTTTTATTGGCTGAGGTGACAGGGGCGGTAAGGTATAGTTCATTTAAATAATTTGACATCATTAACAAAATCTTTACTTTTTACAAAGTGGGGCCTAAAAGATTTCCGTTACATAGTAAAGTCTTTCTTCTGAGTATTAAGCATTTCCGAAGGTAATTCTCTTCTGAGATAAAGTTCTTATTTCCGAGAGTAAAGATTGCTTTCCGAATTTTGAGAGTTTTATAACCTTAGGAAGTAGATCTGATATGTAATCAATCGCTTCTTCTGAGACTAAAAACTCTTACGAGAAGAAAATTATCCTGGGAGGAATTTGCTTCAGAAGATATGTAAAACATCTTTCAAGAGTTAATTCCTCTTTGGAAGGATTTATACTTGGTGAAAAATTCAAAGAAATACCTTTTGTAGCAGGGCTTAGATTGTTTTGACATAAGACTTTACATATTTCAAAAAGGTTTTCAAGTGAGATATACTAATCAATTTTTATCATCCTAATGGTTGTAGTGAGATATTTAGATCTTTTTTCATCAAAGGCTTTGGTGAACAAGTCAGCATATTGTTCATTTGAGTCAACTTTGATTAGCTTAATTAGATTTTTCTCATTAATATCTCTAATGGTATGGTACCTAATATCAATATGCTTTGTCTTGGAGTGCTTCACAGGATTTTCAGTGATAGAGATAGCACTGTTGTTGTCAATATGGATAGGAGTGCTCATGAAGTTAAATCCATAGTCTAGCATCTGGTTTTGAATCCATAGCGTTTGAGCACAGCAACTTGCAGCAGCAATGTATTCAGCTTCAGCAGTAGATGTAGACACACAGGATTGCTTCTTGCATTGTCATGAGATGATCCTTCCACCAAGAAAATGACATCCTCCTAATGTTGATTTCTTGTTGATGTTGTAGCCACCATAGTCACTATCTGAGTAGCCATAGAGATTGAAATTGTTGTTCCTTGGATACCAGAGGCCTAATTTAGGTGCTCCTTTGACGTATCTTAGGATTCTCTTGGCAGCAACTAGGTGAGACACCTTTGGAGCAGCCTGATATCTAGCACAAATGCAGGTTGCAAACATGATATCAGGTCTACTTGTTATGAGATACATCAGAGAACCAATAATTACCCTATACTGATATTGATCAGTATCCTCCCCCTCAGAGTCAGGACAGAGATTATAGTTTCTGGGTATAGGTTTTTTGGTTGACTTACAATCTTTCATGTCAACTCTTTCTAAGATGTCATTGACATACTTAGATTGATTGATGAAAAACTCTTCCTTCATTTGCTTCACCTAAATTCCAAGGAAAAAGTCCATTTTTCCCATGGAACTCATCTCAAACTTTTTCTTCATGATGCTCTCAAAGTCTTTACATATTTGGTCATTTGATGAACCAAATATGATGTCATCAACATAGACTTGAATGAGCAAGATATCCTTTCCAGACTTTCTTAGGAAAAGACTCTTATCAATGGTACCTCTAGTGTAACCACTTTTCAGGAGAAACTGAGACAAAGTCTCATACCACAGCCTAGGTGCTTGGTGCAGCCCATAGTTAGGGTGTTGTGGATGTTCAAATCTTAGAGGTTGGCACACATAGACTTCCCTATCTATATCCCCATATAGACTGGCACACTTGACATCAAGATGGTAGACAGTGAAATTCGTGGATGCAGGATAGGCGAGGAAGATCCTAACTGCCTCAAGTCTAGCAACAGGTGCAAAGACATCAATATAATCGATTCCCTCTTCTTAAGTGTATCCTTGAACCACTAGTCTTGCTTTTTTCCTGATGATCAAGCCTCTATCATCTCTCTTGTTTCTGAAAACCCATTTTGTCCCTATAGGTACTTGACCAGATGGTAGCAAACGTATGTTCCAAACCTTTTGTCTCTTGAATAGAAGCAGCTCCTATTGCATCGATTCAACCCAGCTACTATCCTTCAAGGCATCTTCTACCTTCTTGGGTTTGATCTGGGATAACAAGCATGAGAACAAGCAGACATTCCCATTATGAATTGTTCTCACACTTTCAGAGACTTCCCCTATAATGTTCTTAGCTGGATGAGTATTATGAATCCTGAGTCGAAAAATCAGTTGCAAAGATAGATCTAGATTGGACATATTTTGCTCAGGAGCTTGAATACTTTGTCCAACTGTTGTTTCAAACTCATTCAATAAGGAATGATTGAATGAATGAGAAACATCATCATTTGTTGGTTGTGAAGAAGCATTAATAGTTTCATGTTCCTTCAAGATGCTACTTCCCTCAGCTTGGTGTTGTGCAGTGTCACCTAATGAATTTTCAGAATCAACAGATGAATTACTGGTTGAAGCTCCACCATCCCTTGAGATAGTCATACATTCAGATCTGCCAATAGTGGGAGCTTGATTTGTTGCAGATCTTGGAGAACTTGGAATAGGTCTAGGTAGCTCAAATAGTTAGTCATCATCAGATTTACATTGAGCACTTGTTCCAACTGAAACATTCTCACAAGATGATTTAGAATCGTTTGGAAACAATTCTAAGTCAAAATTATGATCAGTGCCATTCCCCCTAACACAAGGAGTATGCTCATTAAGAATAATATTGGATGATTCCTCAAACGGTTGAATTTTGATGTTATAAACTCTATAAGCTTTAGAGTTTGAGGAGTATCCAACAAAGATAGCATCATCTGACTTCTCAGCAAATTTTGCCAAGTTGTCCTTTGTGTTAACTATGGTACACCTGCTGCCAAAGGACCTTAAAAAGCCAATGAATGGTGGCCTCTTGTTCCATAGCTCATAAGGGGTTTTTCCATGTGGCTTTACTATAAGAACCCCGTTCTGCACATAACTCTACCCAGAATGTTAGAGGTAGCTTTAAATCAGCTAACATATTTGGAGCACGCCTTAAATAAGTGTCATGTTCCTCCTCTCAGCAACACAATTTTGTTAAGGAGTTCTAGGAGCACTATATTGTCTGGCATTCCCTTTTGAGTTACAAAATGAGTCAAGAATATGGTTCTTAAACTCAGTCCCTTGATCACTTCTAATTATTTTAACCTTATGATCAATTTTATTTTCTATTTAAGAATAAAAAATTCAGCAGTTTTATCTTTAGATCTTAAAAAGAATACCCATGTAAATCTTGTAATATCATCAACAATCACAAGGCAATATGATTTCCTTCCAATGCTCATTATACTTGTAGGACCAAATAGATCCATTTGCAGTAGGTGTAATGGAGTGGTGATAGAGTTAACAACTTTGGATGTATGAGATGCCCTATGTTGCTTCCCTTTCAAACATGCAATACAATTATCTTGGTAGAAAAATTTCTTTTTAGGCAAACCAAGTACCAAGTTGTTTTTAGCCAATTTATTCATTGTCTTAAAATTTACATGACACATTCATTTATGCCATAATTTTGACTCATCACCATCAACTTTGGAAAGAAAGCATGACACTTCACCCATTGGGGAAGCATTGTTCATATCAAGCTTGTACATATCCCCTTTCCTTGGAGATCTAAGAAGCACCAATTACGGAGGAATTGTCATCTCGGGTTTGAGGATAATGCACTCATGTTCTACTAAGAGCATTTGATGCTTTTGATCACAAAACTAAGATACACTTAACGAGTTGTGTTCAAGCTGTTTAACAAAGTGAACTTTGTCAACTTTTAATTTTCCATTGGATATACTCCTTCTGCCATAAATATATCCTCTGGCCTCACCTCCAAACTGGCCAGGACCTCCATCATAAAGTTGAGATTGTTGAAGGAGAGATTTGTTCCCTGTCATGTGCCTGGAGCATCCATTATCCACGTTCCAAACATTGTTATTCTTGTCATATGGATGTCCCTGCACATAAGATGAGATGATTAGTTTTGATTGGAAACCCAAGCCTTGTTGGTCTTGGGTTCTTCCAATGATATTGACATAATTGAACCGAATTTTAAGCATGGGGTTCATTGAATGTCTTTGAAGTAGAGGTTTGGGCTGCATCATCTTCCTTAATTTTCCAATCCATCTTATGGTTGATCATGGAGGATGAGCTTGTTGAAGCTTTGTTAGCCTAGGTTGAACACACTTGAATCAAATCATAAAGATTATGGATTAAAATATGATAAACACACAAAAACCCCTTTGATCTTCAAGTATATTGCAAAACATATTTTCAAGTAACCCAATAAATTGGTCATGCAACCATAATCAAAACCTAATTAGAATTAACCTATTTATAGTCTAGACTAATAGTCACTAATTGCACTTAACCCCCTAGACATAGGCTAATTAATGGAAATTACATATAAAACATAAAAATGACTAAAACATATTTTAAATATATTTTGTTGACACAAAATATATTTACTACAATAAAACTCCTAGTCATCTAAAGCTTCAATGTCTTGTCTCGGTTCTTCGTCTCGAACGTGTCGGGTTTGACTTTCGTGTTAACTTTGATCGTGATGTTGACTTTGACTATGTTGATAATATAGACTATCTTGTACAGCTCCAAGATTACTCCCCCTTAGTCTATCATTATCAACGTCTTCATACGAATTCAGCCCCGAGAAATCAACAGTAGATAGATCTTCAAATTAAAGCTTTCTAAATCATATGAGAAAGATTATTCATCTCATAAGCTCCCCATATTTATGTGCTCCCCCGTTTTGAATGTCACCTTTGCGAGGATATTGGAACAACTTTTTCAAATCTCTAATCTTGAGTGCTTCAGAAGATATAGAAGGAGGATTCCTAGCTCGGTATCTTCTACAAACTTGAGGAATAGGTTCTCTAATCAGGTACACTACTCAACTGATGATCAGCCATCACTTACAGTGAAAATCTAAAACACATTCACAAACACAATCTCGACATTTCTGATTAGATCATTTTATTTTAACAAAATAAACTTGTGTTTATCTATGTGTGAAAACAAGCGAACATGCGTTCATTTGTGTGCAATTTCTATGAAATGCATGAAAAATAATAAAATGTAACAACATAATATTAAAGACCTAAAATAATTTTGAAATGAAAATTTATTATAATTTCTTTATTATATACATTTATCATAACATTATTTTATCTATTAATTTTTTATAACCGAGAACCAAATCGATCATGAGATCACATCCTCAAGATATACTTTAGCACAAAGATAAAATTAATCATCGCAAACAATAAGATCACACTAATAACTAAACCTAACCACAGTCTTTCAATGATTTTGAAATTCTCAAATAGATAAATAATGATTGTTGATATATTTGTCAACTTAAACCCATGCACTATCTTTTTCAACAATGCATATGATTCGTTAAGGTTTAATTAAATACTTTAGAATGCTAGGACCCCACAATCATTTGGCAAAAACCCTCACCCAACCTTAGGATTTCTTGAATTTTGTTACGATCTTAATAGAACAAGGCTTGTGCATTAGTGTGTAAGTGATATTCAACAGAATATTGCATTCTGTGATGGATTAATCATTTAAATGATTTGACACAACTTAGACCAAAATAATGAGAGCTCCAGGTCTATACTCACGTATAACAAAGGAGATGACCATTTAATCATGTGCCGATAAGAGCTCCAGGTCAATACTATCGTACAGCAAAGGAGATCATCACTCCAGGTCAGTACTTCCATCAGCAGAGGAGATTAGCACAAACACAAGACACATAAATACACCAATCATAGCTCATATGAATTGTATCATGGTGGGAGAAAGATCAACTCTCAATCCAACTTTTGTCGGGACTCAGTTTTCGTGCAGACCAAAATGATTGCATAAATCAAGACATTCTTAAGCATATATTTTAATTTAAATCATTATGTTGTTGTCTACTTTATTCTTCAGGCTGAGTCTACCAAGCATATCATTAAAAAATCTGTATGTTTTTCTATTATTTGTAATTAAAAATAAGATGTGTATCAAATAACCGCATCAGTTACTATTATTTCTCATTTTAAAGTACAAGTCATGCAAGAACAAGCATATCAAGAAGATATATAATCATTTCCAAGTCATCTCGAATCAAGTTCCCAGTTTTCTTTTCATTTTTATTTACTATACTCTCCCCCTAAATTTTTATTTTTTGCAAACCTATTTTTTTATTTTACTTTTTTTAATTTAATTTTTTATAAAAATATAAATTTATCAAAGAAGGTCTTCCAAACTACACTGATATGAAGATAAGAAATGAATTATCAAGAAATATTTAGTGATTGTGAAGTGAGAACTGTGATTGTGCATATAAAACTCCAGATTGTTGATAAAATACCATGACTTGAACTTGTTTGTTCCGCCTCAATTTTGAATTAGAAATAATCTTTGTCAGTAAACCGGATTACTAACAGTCCTCCTAAATTGTTCCTGCACTCATTAAAATTAGTTAGAGAGGGGAACCCAGGCCATCGTAGTCCTGGGAGTTCCTTTTTCATCAATATCACTAACCTGCTTCGGCACACAATTGTTAAAACAATTAGGGATTGCTATATCCTTCTTTTTTATTTGCCAAATTTGTTTTGGTTTAATTAATTTGGATTTTAATGAATTAAATTTGGAAATCATTTTCTGTTTAAGACCGGTAGGAAAAGAATTTGGGTGTGAACCTTTGGTCATTTTCAACTTTGAATCATATGAAACTGGCTTCATATGAAAAGGTTTGGATAGAGGGTTTTTCATCCAACCATTCAAATATGTGTGCTTTTTACTTCTTGATCCAGAGAAGCAACTCGGGTTGCCTTTACCAACTGCAACATCCCTTGAAGACTGTGATCCGAAGAAGCATTTCGTTTTGCCTTTACCATTCAAAGCAAGTCTTTGAGGGAACTTCTTTACCACATGACTTTTTTTCACACTCAAAACAAGCCATGAAAGGCTTTTGATGCTTGACTGGCCCGTGTGATGCAGGTGGGGATGAGGATTGCTTTGAGTTTGTAGCAAATTCTTGCTTGTTCTGAAGTTTCTAGTGCTAAACAGGGAATGAGATCTTTACTGATTGATAGGGTAGTTTTGAAATTGGAGAAGAGACCTGTATTGGTCTTGATTCAGCTTTTGGAAGCTTTTGAGACCTGATAATTTCAAGTGATATCTTGATTTTAGAGGAATCGACACTGTCCTCTATGTTTGATTCATCATCTAAGCTTGTCTAGTCTTGTATACATAGATTTTCCTCCAACGGATCTTGATTGACACCTCCTATAGTGTCGGCTTCGGTTATGGGATTCTGATTGTCTGACGATTTGACAATTGTCCCTTCTTTGACAAACCTGACAGGAACAAACGAAGGAATACTACCTGTTTTGAATTTATTGAAGAAGGTTAGAAAAGCAACTGATATTTTTTGTAGCAACAGAGGTGGAATCGTCATTAATCTTCTTATCAGACTCCTGCCTGAGGAATCCCTAACCTACAGGAGAATCCTGCACATCTCTAACTTCTTTAAGATTAACATTGTTGAACCTGCATTTAAGCAATTAGTTTCTACAACTTCAATCAAATCATTTGTTGAATGAGGTCTGGGGATTGGTGAATAACATAAAGTAGAAGAGGATGGAACTGAATTAAATACAGTTGCATTATCAGATTTATATCCAATCCCATGTTTTACATGTGCCCCTTGTTGTTTAGCAATAAGCTCATCTTTTTTATGTGTGAAAGGGTCCATTTATCAAACTTTGTTTGAAGCTGTGTCGTTTGAAATTGAGCTAAAACAGCCCTTTCTCTCAAAATATTAATTTCTACGTTACGCTCCAAAATAGTACTTCTTAAAAGATCATTTTCAGCCAATGCTTCATAAAGTTTCCTTGAAAAAGAAATTTCATTTTTCTTTAATTCTTGATTGATTATTTTTAATTCTTTTTCCTTTTTCAATAACAATCTGTTTTCCTTATAAATCCCAAATAATCGGATTCTGCAAGAAGAAGAACACATATCCTGAACAGTCTCATAAGGAAGACCCATGATAGTTCGTTCTGCAGCTAAGCTCTTTTCACAGTTGCAAACTCTTGTGATTTTTTGTTGTTCCTCTTCTTTGACCTTCAGTATCTCATCAGCCTCAGATTCTTTCTCTCCTTTATCAGCTTTTCCAGCCTTATTATCATCGGTTCTCATAGACTCCGTTTTACTGTCATTGTCAACTCTCAAAGCTTCACAGTTCTCTTCAACAGTTTCTATGAATTCAAATTTCAAATTCGAATCAGTTCTCAATAACTTCAACTTTTCAATCATCTCTGTTTTGTAATCAAGTATGCTTGTTACAGAAGAAATAAGGTCAATATTAAGCGTATGGGTTTGATATGGGAACACGACTTGCTGAAATTCATTTCTTTGGATATCCAGCTTAATAGATTTTTGTCTTTTGATCATATGCATAAGTTTTGTGTCGACATAACCTTTTTCTTGCTTCAGTATTTTAACTTGATGATTCCATTCAGAAGGAAGCGAGCCAAAAAGCTTTTGAATTTGTTCATGATTACTGAGATCTAGAGCATGCTTCTTTAGATTATTTGCCACCTTTAAGAATCGATCAATCAAATCCGTCACTTTTTCTTTCTTCATTGCTTCAAAAGAGTCAAACCGGCTTTGTGCCATTGTGAGATTATCTGATTTAAAGTCTTTTGAAGATGACAATTTATTAAAAATTTTGAACAAATAAACACCCAAAAAATATGTTTCCCAAAAATTGTAAAATAATTATCCCCCGGGAAAATAATTTTTTTTTAAATGTCACTCTACGGAATCTTAGAAACTGAAAGGAACTACGTTGAGCCAATTGAGACCTTGGAGTCTCAGGGAAGCTGATGTATGGTCCAGAAGAACAGAATGGCTGCTAAGAGTATGTTAGGTACTGTTGAGGTTGGGTGGGTCATGAGCCTTCAGCAACCATTAAGGCGTTGCTAATAGGAAGACTCAAGGGTCTGCTTGTCTGATGTCCTCTCTTGTTTTCCATTTCCAAGCGGTATCCATCAAGGATGCCATCAAGTTCAGTCATGGTGAGGGTGTTTAGATGTTCTGTCCTCTTGATAGAGACACAGTAGAAAGTCCACTCATTTCAAGAGAAATTCCCACAGACTGAAAGGAAGAAATGAGGTCTATGTACCTCAAGTATTGTTGGTTGAGGGTCTCTCTAGCAATGTAAGTGAAGTTCTCGAACTGCTGCTTCAGTGAGTCCTTCTTGGCGTCATTAGAGCTAGAGTACATATTAGCAAGTGTATCAAACAGTTCTTTAGCTGACTTGCAATGCTCAAACCCTACCATGATGGAGTTGGGTATTGCAGTCATAAGAATGGTCACTACATTGTTGTCAATGTCCAGCTTCTTCCGATCCTCATCAGAGTAGTCTTCAATAGCTTTCTCTATCATGGCACCGTTTCCCCCCGGTGATGCCACCTTAGGTTTATACGGGCCATTAACAATAGATTGCCATATTCTGCTGTCTTGATACCTGATGAAGCCTTCCATACGTCTGCTCCATGACCTGAAATTTTCAAGGGTGATGATAGGTGCTTTGGTCATCGTCCCCATTTCTACTTCAGACTTGTTGAGGTCCATTTTGAGTGTGGTGTAAGGAGGAGTGAAAAACAAGTTGATTTGGATGGTAAGATCTCACAATCAAGATCCTAAAAATCTCTAATACCAATTGCAGGATCAGTGTTTGTCACTTAACACTTGGATTTCTCTCAAACTCACTTATACTACACTTGGATCAGATGAAGCAGAGTCTCTAATAAGAATTGATAATAATATAATAAGTAGCAAAGAACACAAAGAAATAATTTTCAAGGTACTTGTATATATTACTTCTCAACTCAAAGTATTACAAGACTCTTACAAGCATATTACATGAGTTACAATGAGAGACTATATATACTACTACCTACAGCCGGATATACTTTGATACCAGCTAGAAACCTATGACTAAAGAATATACTACAATGCTAAAGTTAAGGTATCTTAGATAAAGTATTATCTAAGATATGGTAGTCATGACAGGGCCATGACTTACCTTTTGTCACCAACTAAAGGTAGCAACTATACTAACTGATAAAGGTGAACAGTGGAATAAAGTATGCTCAACTACATGGCTTTTAAGAAAAACACCATGCAGTATCTCAGAGGTCTGCAGCGGAGTGTCAGAGAGACCAAACTTATGTCCACTGGTTCATAGTAGTGTCTTCCGAAGGTTAATTGGCTTTGGAAGAACAAGTTCTTCCAAAGCCACTTATACTTCGGAAGAGGCTACTTCTTCTGAGGCTTGAGGACTTCTTCTTTTGTTCATACTTTGGAAGCTGACTTCTTATCTTTTCTTCTAAGTCTTGATCTTCGGAAGTGAATACTTTGTCTTCGGAAGTTGGAGCTTTTCCTTCGAACGTGAATACTTTGTCTTCGGAAGTTGGAGCTTTTCCTTCGGAAGTTGATCTTGCACTTTGTCTTTGGAAGAACTCCTTTTCCTTTGGAAGTTCCACACTTAGCTTCAGAAGTCTTTTCATAGTTGTACCAAAATAGTCTAAGTGATTTGGTTTTGGTTGCACCAGCCTTCTTCTTGATCTAACACCTTCTTAGTTGGGTCCTCCTCTTTCATAGGTTCAGAAAAGGACGGAGTTTGACCCTCTTGTGGATAAGAAGATGAAGCAATCTGAGGTCAAAGTTGTGTTGTCTCAATCTGTTCAACCTTAACCTCCACTTCCGGAGGGCCTTGACTTGGTGGGAGTGTAAATCAATAAGCTCTCCTGTCTTGATCTCTGCTTGATCACCCTTATGTGCTCATGCATGGTAAATAGAGTCATTGGGCTAAGTCTCCATTCAGAGAATCCACACAACTTCAAGAAGCTCATCATCCTCTGCCTATCATGTTTTGTCTGTCAACCTCCTTATCTACATGAGGTTGTTTAGTTCTATAGGCTCTCTTGCAGGACTCCGTTTTCTTCCCCGTTTTCGGTCGCGTTCTCGTAATTGAATTCTCTGTCACCTCATCTATCATGATCTTCATTTATCAACCATATACATTCTTCAAATCATGGAAAATCATCGCCTTTAACCTTCAAAACACCAAATCATTGTAGTTAACTTATTCAACACAATACTTTATGCATAAGCTCATTAAACACATTAAAGTTAACTATTTAATCATGATAAACATCATTCCAAGCCCCTTACATCACATTCCCACACTTGATTCTCGCTTGCCCTCAAGCGAGGTTGCTTTTAAAACTCAACAATTCGGGTCAAAACTTTTCAATTAAGACACACAACTACTAATCATCACCCAAGGCTCAAAGTCATTCCCGATTCCAAACTCGATAATCATGACCCATATACAACCATACACCCTCTAACCCGCAGAATTTCCTAACTAGAGGTCCCAAACCCTAAGTGGCTCCCTCGCACATGGCACACCCCTCACAATGAGTTCTCCACTCAGTTTGATTTTTGAACTCGGCAGAAGATGTGCTGGTAATTTATGAACACTCAACAATAATGCAAAATAGTGAGCATAGGCTTGTAAGACAATCACCTCTCCACCCACTAACACAAGATATCACACCAATCATGAGGGCTTTTTAAAAGTTGTAATGTTAGGCTGAGGTTTGGGTAGGATTAATTTGGGCTATAGTGACTAGGGTGATGGGACGCTTGAGTTAACTAATTTATTCAACACTAAACAAAACTACTTCAAATACTTTAACTACAACTTACTTCAAAGCACAATCTTTTGTTTCTTGTCTAATAATTCAATCTTTCAAACTTAACTATTTCGACAACTTTCTTTTCTTTTCATCATTTTTTTTCATTTTTTTCTAACTAATGAACCTAAATTAACAAAATACAATGGAATACACTCAACTTAGCTATCCCCATCTGCAACTTCAAAACATGATATCAAATCAAACTTAACACTATTACCACTAATTAACTCAAGTTTCATCACGCGGGTAAACAAATGAATAGGCTAAACAAATGGCTAATGGGTCAAAAAAATATAGTTTAAACAAATAAATAGGGAAAAGGCTCAACCTTGGCTACTATTGAATAAATGTCGGAAGGGTGGGTCCTATGGGGTTATTCTACGGTTGATCCTATGCCTCAATCACTTCGATGTGAATCTCAGTCTCGAATCTCAAGATGCATGCGCCCCACAAGTTCTACCACTAAGTAGGCACTATTGCACTCTCAACAAGCAATTAGATATAATAATATCAAAGAATAGGCTTCGTACATATGGAAACGGTGGAATTGGGTTACCGACATGACACATGCAAGTTTACTACACCCAAAGTTTGCCATCCCTAATTAGGCATTCCTTTTCTAACTTCCACACACCAACCGGGTTTAAACAATTAAGGAATCAATCATGACCAAGAACCTTAACCAATAATTAGTATTCTAAAATTTGAGAAAAATGTTAAAAATTTTAAAATTTGTCCAAATTTCCATTTCTCCAAAATATGTCTATCGATGATTTCCCCATCCCACACTTGGGATACAAATTCCCTAATGTATAGTTGTTTTCTAAAGACTTCAAACATTTCGATCTCATTTAGACTTTCCCATCAACATTATCAAGGTTCTTTGACTTGACTCACAATGAAAGACAAACATGAATATAAACAAGCTACTTATTTCCTAAGAACATAACATAAAGACTTTAGATGTCAAACATCTAACACCACCTACCCCCATATTGTTCCATTGTTCTGCCACCAACCTGAAACATAAATAGATAAGCACACAACCAAATAAGATAATCTAGTTCAAATTAGACCAATTGGACCTGATCGATCGGAACAATCACGATCAGCGATTGCCCCCAAAGTACCGTGACTGACGTTGTCCAAATATGTTGTTCAGCTCGTCCACCCATTCACTAAACTGGAATGCACCCCCTTGTAGTTCCCCTTTTGTAATATTTTTTTTTCTTTTCGTAGTGGCGTAGGACCCGTGCCCACCGTAAGTCAAGGTGGACCCATTTTGCGTATATGGCTTCCTTTCCACCGTAGGTTACGGTGGAATGGTGACCTACGGTAGTGCCCCCCTTTTTTACACCAAATTTAAAATAAAAATAACCAACTATAATTAACCATAAAATTTATCGTTAAACCACTAAACGAATCCGCTTTGAACCGCCACCCCTAACTTTTGAATTGAGTTGTCCTCAACACACAATTTAAACATGAACATACCTGATTGAGTGGTGCTATAGGATCTACAAAGTGTTTAAACAAAACAAAACAAAACAAAACCACAAAATATGAACAAACTAAAGGAAGCAAAAACAAAGATAACGAAACTCACAAATAGGGGTTGCCTCCTGGAAGCGCTACATTGAAAAGTCTATAGCTTGACTTTTTGTTACCTCAAATTCTAGAGTGGGTGAGAGGCCCGGATGCTAACGGAAATAAGATCATCAGTTTGCTTTTTCGGTTCATTCAGATCATTTGGTCTTAAGTATGGCTTTAAGCGATGACCACTAACTATTTGTCGCATGTGATCATCAAAATCCTCGATCTTGATGTCTCCCAAATTCCCTATCCTTGTGATTTTGTATGGCCCTATCCATGTACTCTTTAATTTACCTGGGAATAATTTCAAACGAGAGTTGTACAACCAGACCCAGCTCCCCACTTGAAAATCTTTTAGTCATATTCTTGCATCATGCACCCGTTTCATCTTGTCTTTATAAATTGTGGCATTTTTGTAAGCTTCCTCTCGTAGTTTTTCTAACTTCGTTAAACTTAACATCCACTATTTACCTGCAGTGTTATAATCAAAGTTAGCCTCCTTAATGTCCTATAATGCACGATGAGCTAATTCTAAAGGCAAGTGGCAGCCCTTCCCGTAAACCAACCGGTAAGGGGTGGTGCCAATCGGTGTTTTGTAAGCGGTACGATATGCCCACAAGGCGTCATTCAATTTGTTAGACCAATCCTTGTGGTCGGGTCGTACCGTCTTTTGTAAGATCCCCTTGATTTTTCGATTTGACACCTCCACCTGGCCACTTGTTTGTGGATGATATGGTGTGGCAATCCGATGATCAACACCATATCTCTTAAGCAATTTACCAAAATTAAAATTTTTGAAATGTGATCCCCCATCACTTATGATCACACGGGGTACCCCATATCGACTGAAAATGTTGGTTTGAACAAATTTGCACACGACACTATGGTCATTGGTCTTTGTGGCAATGGCTTCGACCTATTTTGACACATAATCAACCGCTAATAAGATGTATAAATTGCCAAACGAGTTAGGAAATGGTCCCATGAAATCAATCCCCCAAACATCAAAGATGTCGATCACTAGGATTGGTTGCATGGGCATCTTATTTCGTTTTGTGATACTACCCATCTTTTGACAATTTGCACATGTTTTTGCAAACTCAAAGGCATCCTTAAAAATAGTAGGCCAAAATAGCCCACATTGTAACACTCGATGCCCTATTTTCTGGCCACTAAAATGACCACCACATGCAGATGCATGTGCTAAACGCAATACATCCGGTATCTCAGAATCCGAAACACATCGTCTGACTAGTTGGTCAGCCCCTATCTTGAACAAATCTGGATCTTCCCAAAAGTATTGTTTTGCTCGTGACACAAAATGTTTCTTCTTTGACATTGACCAATGTTCTAGAATTGCACCTGCATCCAGCCATTTTAGTACCTCTTTCTTCACCACCTCCCTCATATTCGGGTTCAATCTCCTTTGAGCATCTCGAGCTGGTTTTGCTCCCTCTTTGGTGATGATCTTGTGCATGACAATGGATGGGCAAATTCCTCTCAAATTTGCAATGGTCCATCCTATCGCAGCCTGATATTTTACTAGCACCTCCATCAAAGCTTTCTCATGTTCTTTAGATAAGTTGGAGGCAATAATTACTGGAAGGGTGTTGTTGTCTCCCACATACACATACTTCAAGTGCTTCAGCAGCTCTTTCAATTCCAACGTAGGAGGCGATGTTAGTGATGGTTGTAGCTTTGTGTCGATATGCTCAGGTAGACTTTCCACTTGATGGGTCCAAGTAGGTCTACCTTCCTTGACTACCATCACATCCAGCTCTTTCTCAACCTTCTCCATTTCATTGCTTAGTTCCACCTGATCCCTGTCACAATAAACACACACCTCTATGGTGTTGTCCTTATTGACATGAAGACCACACCTGTCAATAGTGTCTAGCAAAGAGCATTCACTATGAATCAGAGGATTAGATGTATAGGAAAAAGAATTTATTAGTTGCCTTTGGTCTCCAAAAGTCATATCAACTACCCCGGTTCTACAATTGATTAACCAGTTGGAAGTGGCCAAAAATGGACGACCAAGTATGACTGTTTATTGGTCATTTGAATCTCCCGACACATAATCAAGAACTAAGAAATCAACCGGGTAGTAAAAATCTTCCACCCTGATGATAACATCAAAGATCATTCCCCTAGGCAGTCGGGGTGTCCTGTCAGCTAGCACAACGGTGGTGTGAGCTTTATGCAACGGACTAAAATCGTATTGATCATATAAACTTCCTGGGAGAACGCTCACACTAGCCCCCAGATCTAACAAAGCCCGTGATATGTGAAAATCACCCACTTGAATAGATATCACCGGCTCCCCTAGATCTGGAAGCTTGGGTGGAAAAGGTTGTCCTGTTAGTATGGCACTCACATGATTAGACACTTCAACTTTCTTAGGTATTTTAACATTTCTCTTTTGAGTGCACAAATCTTTTAAAAACTTTGCATACGTAGGCACTTGTTTGATTACCTCTAACAGTGGAATGTTGACTTTTACTTGTTGAAAAACTTCCCACATCTCATCATGTTGTGGTCCCCTTTTTCCAGAGGAAACCTTTTTATTCGGATCAATTAATGCCTTAGGAAATGGGATGGTATTAGCCTCCACACCCTTTTCCTGGACACTAGTTGACTTTTGCCCCATCACCCGATCAATTTTATTTGAAAAAGTTACTTTCTTGGGTGATTTAGGTGTGACAAGTTCAATCTCACAATCGCTATCCTCATCCTCATTAACTTCCTCCACCATACCTTCAATGAATTACGATGGAGGTTCAACTTTATTATCATAAATCTTACCTGAGCGAAGAATACTTACCTGGCTAACTGAAGGATGTCTGCTACTTGAGGGTCCTGCATTAGATGAACTGTGGTTGGGGTTCCTTTAAGTATCACTAAGAAGTTTCCCTGGAGCTTTCTTCAAAATGGCAACTTCTTCAGCCAATTGCCCCGCTTGCTTGGATAAAGCCTTAACACTCTTGTCTCTCACTTTATTAGATTTCTTAATCTCCTTCATAAATTCCAGAAGTTCCCTATTTGATGGCTTTGCAATTCCTCCCGATCCACCCTGGTCTTGATTATTCTGGTAGTTCCTCTGACCACCCCTGTTATAATTCCCCTGATTGTATTGACCACTTTGACCCATTGACCTGTTTTAATATTATTGATGTGAATTACCTTGAAAGTTTGGGTTCAATTGGTTATCTGGGTTACCATATCTGAGGTTTGGGTGATTCCTCAAACCGGGGTGATAGGTGTTAATATTGGTTTTGTTGTTGTATGGTCGCTTATCACCATGTACATAATTCACTTCTTCCAACCCCTCATCAAACTCTGGACAATCTCTGGCAGTGTGTCCAGCTTCACCACATCCCTGACATATAGCAAAAGAACTTGTAGCATTTACTATAGCCTTACCTACTGACTGACCCAACCTAGAAGCCCTTCTATCCACATCATCAACCACATTCCTTGATCTCCTACGAGACTGAGCTTGTCTTTTTGAGTGTATACTCATCCGTTCTAGTAGCTCCCAGTCATCATCCACAGTATTAGTCATGAAAGTTGCTGCACTTGTTGAATTCACATCTCTCACATCTTCAGCAAATAACCCCTCATAAAAGGAAGAAATCAATTCCTATTGGGGAATGTCGTGATGTGGACAGGTTCTCAATAACTCCTTGAACCTTGTCCAAGCCTCATGAAATGGGTCATCTTGTTGCTGATTGAAGGTACGAATGGCAGTCCTGGCCTCACTTGTCTTCTATGGTGTATAGTATTCCTCTAAGAACGCCTGCTGCATTTGCTCCCAAGTGTAAATACTGGAAGCAGGTAGTGAATAGACCACTTCTTCGCATTTCCTTTCAATGTAAACTGAAATAGAATCAACATCACTTCCTCTGGTGTGAAACCTTGTGCCCCAATGGTCTCGCAAATGGAACTGAACTCATTAAGGTGTTGATATGGTTCTTCTTTGGATACTCTATGAAACTCTTGAAGAATAGCCAAACTGTTGGATCTAATCTCAAATGACCTTCCTCTCACTTACGGCCTAACTATGGGTGATGCAGCTCCAGCTATGGTGGGGCAGAAATGGCTATCAACCCCTTGAACTATAGCTTGGTGTGGTTGAAACCCGGGGTTTTGATTTGCCCAAGGGAACTGTTGCCTTTGACCTTGACCTCGGCCCAGAATCTGCCTGTGTTGCCTTGGTTGTTCATTTTGTCTATACCGACTGGATTGTTATTGGATTCATTGTGTTGCACCTCATCTTCAGCATATTCCTCTTCATACCCATCACTTCGTCCATCTATCTCATCATCCCACGTATGGATACTCAGTCTATCAAATCTATCCTCCTCCTTCTCAAACCTATTACCTGCCCTTTGTTGTCTTAGATTCTGTCTTGGAGGCCCATGTTGGTATGGGTTTTGCCTTGGTTGAGGATATGGATTTTGTCTTTGAGGTGGCGGATTCTAGCAATTGGGTTTTATGCTTGTGGCTGCACATTTGGGTATGGTAATGGATGATTTGGTTGGTTTGGTGGAGGCTGATCAAGTGGTGGATGTGGCGGTTGGTCATTGGGTGGATTTTGGTTAAGTGGTGGTGGTGGGTTGTGTTCCATCTTGTACTCTTTGACTGCACTTGACGATTGGGTTTTTGCACGGGATTGTGCTAGACTTCTTCGAGCGGTCTTTTCAACTTCTGGGTCAAAAATTAACGGAGACTTATTCCTTGCGTACCGGGTATGCATGCACGGAGCTGTCATCTACACACAACAAGCACACCTAGCGTAACAACAAAAAAGAAAGTAAATAAAATAAACAAACTAAACTAAGAATCAAACGAAACACTTTGCGCACTAATTCCCCGGAAACGGCTCTATTTTGATAACGGTTCGTCAAGCCTAATCAAAAATAATTTATAACGGTCCAAACTCACCTAAGATAGCTAGGGTAAGTTGGGTCGATCCACAGGGAATAAGTGGAAAGTGTGGTTCAACTCATAAAGTTTAAGGGTTTATTGAAAATACTTTTAATTTAACTAAATTGAAAAAAGTACTTAAATCAAAAAGTAAAATTGATTGTAACTAATGGTGAGAGAAGTAATCCTCTCCGGGGTTCAGGTTTATGACTCAGGCTTGCTCTTTTAGTTTAATGGGTCACACAGGCATAACCAAATTAACTCATTATAAGATAATGAATTGAATGGAACTGTGTCTACGCACTTATCCGGATCATACGTTTGTTTTACCCCAATCCCATCCACAATTGACGTTTACAGATGAAAAGAAATCTAAAACATTCAAGAACAAAACATGTAAGGATCTAAGATCTAGTTTGATCAATTAGGTTATGATTTGCAGCGGAATAGTACTAGAATTAGACGAAATTTAAGCAAGAATAAGGTGAATATTCAATCAAGCAGTGACGGTTATAGAGAGAGAAAGTTGTCTACAAAAGATAATGTTTTCATTCATTCATAAGCTTCGGCATGTACAAATTAGGTCAACATTCCTTTTATAGAGGAATGTGACGTCAGCAGATGTCACCTGATAGTGACATCTAACAGATTATACAAACAACTGAAAATAACTGAAAACTACTGAAGATGTCAACAACAACTGAGGACATCTTACAATAAAAGCTTAAGTACACTGAAACTACAACATCTGAAGTGTAAGAACTTTAGATGTTTTACATTATACTAAACTACTGATTACAATCTACTGAAAAAGTAAAGA
>BJCM01152888.1:0-20783 GCA_018326385.1 Flaveria bidentis | reverse complement strand
CTAATGGTTCAGTCGCCCGAATGAGAAACCCTAACCTATAAATACCACTTAAATCGTGGAAAAACGTAACACTTCGAATACTTACGTACTAAATCGTACCCTAGCCGTCCAGAGACTTCTAAGAACCTGTTCCAAGTTCATAGATCGCACTAGATCGATTACCAATCGTTCTTAACGTTTAGATTCAATCTACTATTGATTCTACGTGCGTTCTCACTGATTGGATCGCCAATCAAATATGATTCCTCTATGATTTCAGTGTATTGGTGGACACTTATTTCCATCATCTCTGAAGATGTAACAGTTAGATATTATGTTTGTAATAGGATTATATTATGTTAAATTTTGACTACTTATGATATGATGTAATCCTAACTTTAAATTATATATATATATATATATATATATAATGTTATGACGTGTTCTAATGTGTTAAATTATTAATTCTTTTTGATTAATGTGTTCTGAATAAGTGAGTCACATCCAACATATTTCACGCTTCCGTTGGGATGTGACAAAATTTGACGAGGTAAGGAATAAAATCTTTTCAGTTTCCGCAAATAGAGTGAAACCTACTTTTAACAAAATTACTAGAAAAATTAAGTTTTTCTAAAATTTACTATGTAGGTTACAAATAAATGTAATCAAGGATCCTACTTTTGGGTATAAACGAGTTTTTTCACCCGCCGCGCGTTGTGGCGGTTTCGTATGCAACATGATTTTCCAAACTATTATTACGTCAATACCTGACTCCTTTCTGATTACGTCCCAACGTAGACTTACTCAAACTTATAAGGACATGTATAGAAAAATATTAACGTAAGAATGTATTTTTTTAAGTGAATTGTCCATAAGTAAATCCGAAATTTTAGAAATATATTTTATAAAGCTTTTAAAAAGTGTTAGCATTTGAATGTTTATAGATTGAAAGTAAGACATGTATAAAAGTAAGCACAAATGTGACTGCATGTAGCATCGCATTTGTAAACTTTGCTACATAGTTACGGTATGAATACTAATAAACCTAAGTATATAAAGAAAATATATTAAGATAACGTTACGGCATAAGATGTGTGTCATCATGGAATCGTATAATGACATTGACGTGGTTATTAACATGCATATGAACTTCGTTATGTGTGTTTAAAAGTAAAGTATATATGATAATTATTAGAGCATTAAAGGAGACAATTTTGTCGTAATAAAAAAATCAAAAAATAAAATAAAATTAATAGTATAAATTAGAAATCATAAAAGAAGTGAACTCCCGTCTCCTGCATGTAAGCATATGTTTTCTAGGGCAAGTCTTGAGTTTTTGTTAGTTTTTAGAGAAACATTATTTAACATCAGTTAGGGGGGGGGGGGGCAAAAAAAGTAGAACTTTATGGTCCAATAAGAAGTCGACACATGGCAAGGCCGGTGGACCCCACCCCCGACCTTGCTAAATGAGTCATAGCTACTATTCGTACCTGCCACGCGTTACGACAATATCTATGCAACATGATAAAATATAGACTACAATCAACCTGACTTGTTTACGAACTAAATTTACATCAGTACTTGAATAGTTTTCAATTACGTATAAACGTAGAGTATACAAAAATATGAATGTAAAAAGATTTTTTAAAGTGACATTTTGTATAGTTTTTAAAAGGTTTTGACGGGTGAAAGTGAATGATTTATATAAAAATAGACACATAGATGTTTTATATTTAACCGAGTAAATTCGGCTTTGAATATAAAATATAGACAACTAAAAATATGAAAATTAATAGTTGTAAGTAAGATGTATATAAAAATAAGTACATAAATTTTTTATATTTAATCAGAGTAGTTTTTGATTACTTAAACATAAACGGACTCAAAATTATAATAACCAACACAAATATGAACATAAGAAATTATACTCTTAGATAAACTTGTATAAGAGTAAATCAAAACTTTATAAACTTGAGGGGGTAAAATGACGTATTTTTAGAAGATTAAAGAACATAAATTTAATAGGATGCTTGCTATGTGTTTCGAACCCATTACCTCATAAGAAGATAGACCAAGGCCCTTAACCACTACGCCAAACATAGATTTTTAGTAATTAATCAAAGAAAATTATATATATCAAGTATTACCGAAGTGATGGTAGCCCTGATTAGTCACCGATGTTACCTTTTGAGTTATAGTAAATTAGTAGTATTATGAACCTGTATGTTACGACATCTTAAATTATGAAAGCAAATCAATATTTTTTATTATTTAATATTAAATAAGATTAAACTTTATGTAAACTCACTCACTGGGGCGCAATCAACGGTTAACGATCAATATGTTTTGATGTTTTGTATTATGAAACAATACTTCTACGTAAACTCACGTGTCGTATGAATATATGTTTTGTATTATAAAATAACGTCAAACCTTTGAAATATTAATTTTCATAATTGATTGACATGCGAATATGTTACTTTTGTTGAGATGATGACATTAATTTGATTAAATACGTAAAATAAATGTACGAAGTTAGTCTTGAAGTTTAAAAGTTAAATATAAACAAATATTATGTTTTGCTTGTTATGATTTAGTAATTTAAAAAAGTAATATTTAGTGGAAAAAGAAAAGCATAAGAAAACCATAGAAGAATAAAAAAAAGTAGACAGCAGAATTCGAACCTGAATGTCTTCGTTATACAACCAAAGCTTTAACCAACTACTCTAGCTCAATGTTTGTGAAATGATTTGGAAACAAAAGTATTTATCATGAATGAAAGTCGGTGGCTTTGGCCAATGTTTGTCAAAATCTAACTTCACCGGCATTGTTGAGATCCGATTTATTTGAAAATATTCGTTATTATCTTTATCGTTGGTCAATTTTGATTCAGTTTGGTTTGTGCAAAATATAAAATTACATTACATATACTATGTATCTAGAAAAATATTTGAAGGGTAACGTAATTATAATTTTTTTGCCATACATTAATACAGATAAAAGAAAAAAATATGATAATAAAGAAAGTTAAACACATACTTAATTGATCTCAAAACTCTTCTCTTCAGTCTTTCATAGCTTGAAAACAAAGCATTACATCCTCATTTGTTATTTCGTCAGACATTTTCCTTTCAACCACACATAAGAGCATTGTTCAAATATTCTTCCCACTTGATTATGTAATTCCGTCTTGATAATATTCGGTTTAGAAGCAGCGAGTGGAGATTCCCCTGCAGAGAGCCGAAGCATCTTTCAAATCTCTAAATTTGTAACAAATAACATAATAAATTACAAACTATAATTGATAATAACACAATTCAAATTCTTAATTTCAATATCAAAATTTTAATTTATATTTCAAATCCCTATTTAGATATCTAATTACATCAAATTCCTAATTTTAATATCAAATATTTAATTCATAACACAATTTAAATCTCTAATTTTAATATCAAATCACTAATTGCCGATAAACCCTAAAATATTAAAAATTGAATCAAACAACCTTTAATCAATATAATCATCTTGAAATCTTGCAAATAACATTTAAATAGTAGAAATTGAAAAATATAAACCTTAAATCTCTAATTTTATAGTGTAAAGAAAAAAAAGCCTAGGAAGTTTACTATAAAGTCTTGATTTAGTGAAATCAGAAAGATCAAACGTGCAGTAGCAAGCAGCGCATGTCGGAGGGGTGGAGCGCGGCGGCTGCAAGGCCGGCCACGGCAGCAGCATCTCGATCGCAACAGAGCAAATGACGGACACTAGGATGCCACATGCGTCGGTCGAAGGTTGGGAATTGGGGTAGGGGGTGTTATGTTAATTTAAGTTATTTGAATTTTTAAATTTGAGCTTTTAAATTTTAAATGGGCTTAACTAAATTTTGGTCTTGTTATTCGTATTTTGGGTATTTGGGATAATTGGTTATTAATGTTTTTATAAAATGAAATATTTTCTATAAAATATTAGATTAATTTATATAAAATTTAAAACTTTTCATAAAGTTTGGAGTTTTAAAATTTTTAGAAATAACATAGTATTTTCTTAGAGATAACATAGCACCGTAATTTTTTTACATAAAAAATATTTTTTTTTAATTTTTATACTACACGTAAAGAGTTGAGGGGTAAGAGAGGCTACCCCTCCACTCCATGTAAGTCCGCACCTGCTACAAAAAGCAAAGTGACGACGTGTAATTAACGATATCAAAATCTTTGTCATTCTACGTGTCTGTAAATCTTTATACAACTGTTTTCTTCCTTATCGTTTTCGATCTTCAACCATCTAAGACACCACCGGTCTTTGCAGTCTTCGTGACTTCCTTATTGTCTTCAACTGTCTGTGATTAGTTATTTATTTTCCTCTTCCAATTTCTTCAACCGTCTCTCATCCCGGCACACGTATCCGTCGTTTCTTCTTCCAATTTCGTCAACATTCGATCATTCCTGCACAATTGTATTTCTTTCTCTAAGGTTTGCCTTCTTATCCTCTTGATTTCTTCAATCATCTGTGCGTTAGTTTTGATTTCATTGCCGATACGTTATGTATGAATTTTACTTTTTGGTTGTTTTCCTTCTATTCTTTCTGCTAAATTCTACAAAATCAATACGAATGGATATCTTCTCAATAATAAGGTCTAAATAACTCGATAATCTATTAATTGTTTTGTCTTTCACTTTATTATCTCTTAACTTTTATATATTGTTCCTTATGTTTCAACATATTATTTTTTTGACAATGTATATAATTAAAAAGAATTATTCAGTTTTGGGTTTTATTAGATATGATTATGCTATTGACTTTTTTTATTGAATTTACGCAGAAATGAATATATGTAATGTAGTTTCATTAACTATATATTTAACATGATGAATCTCAAATGGAAAATCAGATTATGAAATTTTATCAAATAATATTAGACGGGAAACATGATATTTGTAAGGATTTCAACTTTTTCAAAGATTATTTAATGAGCGTTACATCAAATTTAGGATTTAGGTTACACTCATTGATTAAGAAAAAGACCATATATTCAAATCCGTTGTCACTTATAATATATAGTCAACTAACATAGTATAGTAATGATTGTGCTATAAAGCTCATTTTTATACACGTGCCTAGATCAAAACTAACAGTACTAATTAAATAACATTATACCAAAGGAGATATATAGCTTGATGGTAAAAGTTATGTTTTTCGGTTTAAATCATGCGGTATGTATGTTTGGTGCATATTTTTCTAGTAATATGTTGTTAAAAGAAAATAGAAATTAAATAACATTCAACAATGTTAAAGGCACTGCTGCAACATGCGGTAACGACAATTAGTTATCATATCGTACGTACATGTTCGGCCAACTAGTTTTGATTATAACATTTAGAAGATGAGATGAATAGTGCATCAATTTCATGGTCCATATGGCCAACTTTTTTTATATGTAACTTACATATTTAACCAACCAATCAACCAAAACCATTATAATTTTAGAGTTTATCTTTTGTTTGATACCCACCCTAACACGTGGGTTTGATAACTTGAGTTTGGACGTTACATAAAAAAAACTATGAAACAAACACGTTTTGATATCATTTTGCTTAAAACACGATTGTATTTCTTGAGTTTTCTCTTTTAATTTGCTTTAGTGAGTACATCAAAATCCAAAAACATTTATTCCCATGCATTATGCAAGTAAAATTTAACCAAATGTTTTCAATAAATGTTCAAATATTTTTTTTCCTTTTCATTTATAACGCGCCATAACGATCTAAATCGACATCGAAAGAATGCAACCCGCTACAGCGGACGGGTTACACCACACTACTTCTAGCTTTTTTACGTACTTGACTAATGTAAACCCGCTGCGAAGTGCGGAACAAATTTCCTAGTTATCATACATTTAACAAACAGGAGCTAAAGGAACAAAATAAATCTTAATATAACTTTTTATTTTTATTGACTATTTGTTATGTTTTTACTATTTAATTTCGGTTAATTACAAGATGCACTATTAAAATCAAACTCTAAGATAAAGTAGCAGTATTTTAAGGCACTATATAGTACCAGTATGCACGTTCAACAATAACATTTAACAAAAAAGAATTGTACTAAACTCTATTTTATGAAAACTTTACGTTTTACAACATTCATTCTCTGATTTATAAATTAAACGCAAAGTTTATATTTGTAGCGAAGAAACTAATGGAAATGAAATCCACAATTTTATATTTGTTTCTTCTACAAACAATCCTTAATGTGGTTAATATCACCATCGCCGAACCAATCAATAGCGACATCATCAGATGCAAAAAAGACTCGGGCACTTTTCAACCCAATAGCCGCTACAAAGAAAACCTCATGTCTGCTCTAAAGAAGCTAGCCACTGAAACTCCAAAGGACCCTGGTTTTAACTATGTACTTGCAGGCGACAAACCAGAAACGGTTTCTGCTGTATTGCTTTGTGCAGTCTATTTGAATCCTAAAGATTGTGCGTCTTGTGTTAACAAGACGATACAATTGCTTGTACAAAAGTGCCCCGACCAAAAGAGAGCCGTGGCATGGAGGGTTACGTGTATGGTAGCCATTTGCTATGAGTTTCTATGATGTTTGGTTTGTTGCCCATGAAGTAAATGAGGCTAAAGTTAAGGATGCTGAAGGGCTTGATAAAGCCCTCTCTATGTTGGTAGGTAACTTACCAAAAATAGTATACAAAGATCCTGCAGGATATGCTTACGGGACTCAACCTTATGGCTCACCAAGTCTAAATGTGCATATGGTTATGCAATGTACCCTTGATATACCACCATCTGATTGTGATAAATGTTTACTACTTATATCTAAAGAGATGAAATCTTGCTGTAGTGGAGCGATCTCAGCTGCAGTATTAACTCCCAATTGTTATATGAGATATGCGCATGATGATTTCAGAAATCTACAACATCAGTCCACGCGTAGCTCCACTTCTCGTAGGTAATAGGTAATGATTCTACAATCATTTGATGTTAAACATGGCTCATAGATGTTGGTTATTATAATTATTATTTGTAAATTTTCTCTCTGTAGGCAAGAAATCAAGTAACATATTTGGGAAATGAAGAGTTACTAAGAGTGGAGACTCGTTATAGGAATGACTTGAAGAACAAATATGTCATCGCTTTTCATAGTTGTACTATAGTCAATTGTGAGTGTTTTCCTTAAATTTCTTAATAGATGTTGGTCCTTGATTATCTTTAAGTTATTAGTAGGATTTATCCTAATTTATGAAAATGGACAAATAACTATTTTAATATTTGTTTATGGTACGTAGTATAATATTTTAAACATTTCAGATGAGGTGTTACTGAGTTTGTATTTTTTTAGCAATAGTTTTTATATATCACTGGACCACTAGGTTATGTGTTACCGAGTTTGTATTTAATTACATTTATAACTAATTATGTAGGTATAACATGATATGCATGTAATTAAAAATTATTATCTTTAACTTTTAAGAATTCTTCACAAGACATGAAAACAGTATATATCATTACTTAAATGTAAACCCTAGATCCCCCTAGACATGAGTAGATGGGTTCAACTTATAATCGTCCTTACTGATATTGGAAGCCACTTTTAGTTCACTTGGAAACTTAGCTTCAAATCTCATGTCTTGAAAATTGATTTAATTAGATACTAAAGAAAACAATCGAATGGCTTGTTGATGTTGTTTTGGTTTGTTGGCCAAACCTAAAGCGGTAGAGTTCTTTCTAATCTGACACCCTCCTCGTGTACGAAGAGCAATATTGTTACCTTTAACTCCCCTCAACTATCTTTATGTTCAGTAAAATATTTTACATTGCATGTGGATTGTGTCGGACCGTTGATTTTCCTCGGTTTGTTAATTAGTCGAGGGGTCTCCATAAGATAACTATGATTAAACTCCATTTAGTTGAGATTCATGTTCAATCTCTTCAAGGATGAAATGAGGTTTTTTTGGTCATAGGTGGGCCTATAGGCCTTGGTGTTAGAAAACTATATGAATGGGTGTTAAGTGATTAGATGAAAGCTGCATACGGTTAAAAAAAGGTATACTAGCTAGGCAAGGTTGGCTTGAGTGATAAAATTGACATAAGTGGTTGTTGGTAATTTTACTATCATCAAAATTATTTTTGTGCTATTGGGTTAACTTTATGATCAAATAAACATTATTATTTATGAATGAGTAAAAAGATGTAGGAGTGCAAACTCGTTTATTTCAAATTTAATATTTTATAATTTTGTTGGGTCATATATATTAATTAAATTAAATGTGCCTTAATTGTTACGTAATTAGGTCTCAATTATTAATACATATGGTTTTAGGACACTTGGCTTCAATATCTACTTAGGTTTTGTTTTGATCCAATTAGTAAAAAAGATCCATAACTGATCTGAGGCCTAGAATGGTTCTGAAAACCCATCAAGAAAATAAAAGGGGGTTAGGTCATCGCAGGGAATAAGAAGTAAAAAACATCGCCTAGTAGAATTTTTCTCTTACAATTCCAAAATTCAAGTTTCACAAATCCTAGTCTAATCTGATTAAATGTTGGGTGTACCCTCAATTGGTTTAATTTGATAGAATTTTGTTATGATTCTAAGATTTATCTTAGATTTGGTTCTATTCGTTATTTCTGTTATGTTTGCTGGGTCCAAAGAATAATGAATTCTGTTGTTGTTTGTTGGGATCCAAAGGAATAGATATTAGCTATTGATCGCAAGTGTTCACATGATTTTATTTTACTTTTGTTCTCAAGGATTAACAAGTTGGGTTATGTTTTTTTTATAAAGTTTCAACAAAAGAGTCTGCTTGTTCTTGTTCGTAAGTTTTCAACAAAGATTAAACCATTATTTAATTAAACATGGCTACTAGAGATTCTATTTGTGAAATGTACTTCAAGCAAGTTTGCAAAGTTAGAAAAATTCGAGGGTCAAGATTTCAGACGTTGGAACAAAAAGATGCACTTTCTATTAACAACTTTAAAAGTTGTCTTGTTTTATCAACACCAATGTTTGAAGAAGTGTAGAATGAATCCTTATATCAATCAAGAAAAAGGTTGAAATGGAAGAATGATGATTACATATGAAGGGGACATAAGCTGAATGGAATGACAGATTCCTTGTTTGATGTGTATCAGGAGGCTGCATCTTCTAAGGAACTTTGAGGCTCCATACACTAAGTCAAAATACATAACACGGGAAACATCAAGTAAGAAAACTCTTGTCAGTAACTTTAATTCTTATAAGATGGTAAATAATAGACATGTTATGGAATAATATAATAAGCTTTGCATATAGTGGGTCAGTTTAAACAACATGATAAGCATATTGATGAGTCAATTTCTATGTTTAGCATGATTAACAAGCTTTCCCTACTTTCCCTGCTTTGCATATTGTGTATTGTATGCAACGCGGATTCAAAAAAACCTCTTGTCAGGTATCTTGTCTAAACATAAAACCTTTATCGGATTTGGATATTTACAAAATGGTATCTTTAAGCTTAATATTAGTGTTCCATTTTCATATGAATCTAACATGTGTTGTTACTTGTTCTACTCGCAAAGTAAATAGTATTTTTAATTTATGACATGTTAGATTAGGTCAAGTTAAAAATATGTCAAAAAATAAGCCTAATACCTACTTTTGATATGAATAATAACAATAATTAATGTCATACTTGTAATTTAACTAATATAACAAGATAATCATTTTGAAGATGTTAAAAGAGATTCTAAGGTGTTAGAACTTGTTCATTATATTCTAACTTATATGATTATCATAACAGACATTCTCTTGATAATACGAAATATGTAGTAATTTATATTGATGATGCAACTAGATATTGTTATGTATACTTTGTTCATCCTAAAGAAGTAAGCACTTGAAAAGTTTAAAATGTATAAAAAAGAAGTTGAACTGCTTCATGGTGATTTAATCAAAACACTTCAAACTGATCATGGATGGGAATATTACGATCGAGTATAATTTTAATCTACTAGAATAATACTATAAGGTTTTATGTAAGGTTGATGCACTTAAAACATCCAAAGTCTTTCCTGCATGCATGCACTGAAGTACAAAAGTAGAGATGCTTCGGAAGTTTTACACCATGCACTAGAAATACTCTAAGTGTGAAATCTTCCGAAGCCAAAACCAACATCTTCCGAAGCCAAAAGTGAAGTGTTCAGAAGCTTCAAAGACAAAGTCTTCCGAAGCCAAGACGTGAAGACAGATTTCTTCCAAAGACTTTTGAACAATTTCTTTATCTGATGTACTTTACCATAAAGTTGAACCACTTTTCGTTACAACTCTATTGACTCACCAACTTTCACAAGTTGGTGAAAAAGTCCATGCTTTTGGTAAACTATACATTGAGGTTTTGAGTTTGTTCTTTTTTACTTTATGTACTTTTATCTTTTTTGTAATATATTAGGACGTGAACTATGGCATGTTATAGTCACTAGTCAAAAGGCAATCTGCCTTTTGACTTTACATTTGATTTTGTTGTCTAGTTCAAATGTTTTCAGCTGGTCTTCTAAGTATGGCTGCCTATAGAATATAGTATAAAGTATCTCAGATCCTTGTAACTTTAATTGCATGCTTTAACACTTGTAAAAGAACTTAAGAGCAATATACAATATTCTTGAAAACCATATACTTGTGTTGTTTGTTTTTCGTTCTACCTCATATTTTGCTTTGTTCTAAGTATCAATCCAGTGTGTTACAAGTTCCCTATTTGATTTGTTAAGTGTTCTAAAACAACTCTCCTCGTTATGTGTTTGTGTTGTAAGTGACCAACACCTCTAAAAGATCCTGCAAATACATTACACAATATCATCTTATACAAGGAAAAAAATGAACTTTGAAAGAAATAGTTAATTCATTGTTATCATACTCTGGTTTAACTAATGGGTTCTGGGGAGAAGCAATGTTAACCGCATATTAGTTGCTGAACACGACTCCTAATAAAAAGAGCAAACTAACTCCATATGAGTTCTAGAAAAAAAAACCTTTAACTTTGAATTATATAAAAGTTTGGGGTTGTAGGGCTGTTGTGCGTCTCACTAAACCTAAAAGAAAAAATTTAGGTGAGAAAGGAAGAGATTCCATATTCATAGGATAAGATGAAAACTCTAAAGCATATAGGTTTTATGTAATAGAACCTAGTGATTCAATTTTTATAAATAATGTCATTAAGTCTAGATATGCTATCTTTGATGAAGATAGGTTTACTTCTATGCCTAGACCTAGAGATGTTATCTGAAATTCTCGAGGAAGGATTTCTAATCCTATTGAGGATGTATCTATTGATTTAGATAAGGCATTTGGTGGAAGTGATAACATAATTGTTCCTGACAAACCTACGAAAAGTAGTATAGCTAGAAAAGTTAAGTCTTTTGGTTTTGACTTTCATCTTTATTGAATGGAAAAGACCAGGAATGAGGTTGAACATCAGTATCAATATTGTATTAATATTGAGGAGTATCCTAATACATATAGTGAAGCCATGGGATCTAGAGATGTTTCCTTTTTAAAGAAGCAATCCAAGATGAGATGATTCTGTCATGTATAATAACACATGGAAATTGACTGATTTACCTCCTTGATGCAAACCATCGAGTTGCAAATAAAAGAAATATGAGGTAGATAGAAGCAAAGATAAGTTTAAAACCATATGAATTATTCAAAGCTTTAGATATAAAGAAGGGATTGATTTCTTTGATACATATGTTCCTGTGGCTAGAATCTTTGCTATAAGACTATTAATTGCCCTTGCTTCTATTCATAAATTATTAATTCGCCAGATGGACATGAAAACGTCATTTCTAAATAGTGAATTTGTGACACCCTACATATATATCACATCGACCATGGATAGGAGAGATTCTTGGTTCATAAGGAATGACTGACCTCTAAAATCAATAATGCGTTTTAGGTGTATTGGTTGTGGATGAGAGGAGAACTGCATGATTAAGTGTGCTCACGTGGGAGCAATCTAGGAATGGGTGACCTCCCTGGAAAGTTTTCACCCGGGCAAACAAAAGCAAATCCTTGAGCTCCTCGTGGGCAAAGCGGACAATATTGTTGGTTTGAAGGGTCGGGTGTGACGGATGGTATCAGAGCCACTCATGTGCCATTCGGGGTGTGGGACATACCTCACCAAGGATGGTGACTTCTCGAGCTCATCAAGGACGATGAGTCCAAACAGGGGTTGTTTGTGACACCCTACATATATCTCACATCAGCTGTGGATAGGAGAGATTCCTGGTTCATAAGGAATGGCTGGCCTTTAAGATCAACAACGCGTTTTGGGCGTATTGGTTGTGGATGAGAGGAGAACTCCATAATTAAGCGTGCTCAGGTGGGAGCAATCTAGGGATGGGTGACCTCCCTGGGAAGTTTTCACTCTGGCAACCAAAAGCAAATTCATGAGCTCCTCATGGGCAAAACGGACAATATTGTTGGTGTGAGGGGTCGAGTGTTACAGAATTAGATGACGAGATATACATGAACCAACCTGAGGTTTTTATATTGTCAATGCATGAACACAAAGTTTATAAACTCATCAAGTATTGTATGGTTTGAAACAAACCCTAATGGATACAATATTCAAAAGCAATTGGATGTTTAATGTATTCTATGACTAGTATAAGGCCTGGTATAGCCTAGTTGTGAGAAAACTAATTAGATTTACTAGTAATCCAAGTATACATCACTAGCAGGTTGTAAATAGTTTATTTAAGTATATGAAAGGAACCCGAACTATGGTTTGAACTATTGAGGCTTTTCTTCGGTCATTGATGGGTATTCTGATGCAAGTTGGATAATGAATATGAAAGATCACTCTTCCACAAGTGGGTGGACATTCCTTCTTGGTAGAGGAGCTATTTCTTAGGCTTCAAAGAAGTAGACTTGCATCACTAGTTCAATAACAGAATCTGAATTTGTAGCTTCAGCAGTAGTTCGTAAAAAAGTTGTATGGCTTAGAAATTTGGTATTTGATATTCCATCATGGTCAAAACCGATATCATCTATTTCTATTAGATGTGGTAGTGAAGCTATATAGGCTAAGGTATATAACCAAGTGTTAAGTGTACAATGGAAAGTCTAGCTATGTAGGCTTTTGAATAATATGATTAGAGAATTAATCATCAATGGGGTGATATATGTTGAGTTTGTAAGATCTAAGTTCAATTCAGCTTATAAATAAGATATAGGAATAGGTTTAAAGTCCAAATAATATATATCATGTCAAGACACCTAATTACTATCTAATACGATGTTAGAATGTTAAATTCATTACACATCTTCAGAATCATCATAGGGTTTGTAATCAGACTACAAAATAAAGTAGATTGAATTATCACTTCTTAATAATTCTTTTGAAAAATTGCATTTGCGGATGCAAGAATAAAGAACCTACCTATAAGACTATGAAGTTTAGCCGTTTCAAAAAGACCGGTTTGCTTTGATATATTATTTGAAGATTTTGGACACACGCTAGTAAAATATTATGTCGAATAAAGTATTTGAAGTTGTAAATTTGTGTATATCGACTTAAAGTATTTATACGGATAGCAAGATAGTGACACCAAATATTCTAATATTTGAATGTTGTACTAAAATCAAAATTCAATCTGTTGAACATTTTCATCTAAGCAAACTTTGTGTCATTCTGAGAGTTGTTTTAAATTAATCATGGACATCATATGGAGGTGGAATGTTGGTAATCTTAGATTTATTAACATTATTTTAGGGTTATTGCATTGACTTGATGCTCTAATAAACATTATTATTTATGAACAAGTTAGGAGATGTGGGAGTTCATGGTCGTTTATTTCTTGTTAATGTTTTATAAAATTGTTGGGTGATTTCTGCATTTGAACCTCATTGGTTCTTAGGAGCAAAACACCTAAGTAATGAGTGTTACAAGGGGGCAACACTTCCTTGGATGGGATTCGGGGGTAGCGCCGCTAGAAGTGGATCCATTGGGCGGCAACCCCTGGTAGTTTTCGAGGGGCAAAGCCTCTAGGGTCGAGCTGTGAAAACTTATGATCTTGAGTAATGGTTTTTTACTAAAAAGTCCATTAGAAAGTAATTTTTATGAAAAATTAAAATTAAATTTTACAGAATTTCACATTTGAAATTCAAATGAAAATTTGGCTCCAAATCAAAGGTATATAAAATGCACCAATCATTATGATTAACTGCTTGTGTATTCTCTACTAGGTTAGAGCCTATATGTTACACGGTGATTTAAACAATCAAGCGTCCATTAAATCATTGATTACAAAATAAGCATCATCAAAAATTAACATCATCATCTTATATTTTTACAAATACAAGTACATTCGTAGTCTCAAAAGTTTCTCATAAATCTCTAAACACCTTTTTGTAGACGTTCTACGTCTCATTGGTAATGTTAACATTTTGATCTAAAAATGAGTAATTTTACTCCATGTATTACCATTTACCATTGATAAAACAACATACAACTATCATTAAATAAAAACTTAGTAAAAACCTCTTGTTCTAAATACAAATCAACTCTTGACAATAATTGTCTTTGGCTCTTGTTAATGATCATTGCCAAACAAACATAATCAATTTTAAAAAACTAAAACACAATTCAAACAAAATAGTTAATAATTGTGTACAACTCAAAACTATAATAGATATACACTTACATTGAGACAAATAAATTTCTACATACTTTCTAAGATAGAAGCTAATAAAACTTGAATGTTCTAAATGACTGTCATGTTTTTCTATTCATACTTAATGTTCTAAATAACTGCTATGAACCAAGGCTTTTATTGGATGATTAAGGACTTCTTGCATTATATTATTAGGTGACTGGTTCACAATTGACAAAAGTTTTTCTGACATCTTAAATGAATTTATATAGAAATCAATCAGTTTGACAGATTTACCATTAATCCCTAAGAACCAACTATATCATTTATTCTAACCCTCATGAACAACTTGTGAAACCACTCTCATTAATCCAATACTAATTCTTCATAAGTAGAAAACCAGATAAATGTATATTCAAACCATGAAGACTTTCAGAAACCGTAGATTCACCATAAAAAATCACTGACATGAAATTATACATCGTGAATTAATCGATTATACCATGAAGCCGCCATAGCGAAAAGAGTAGTTGGACTATTTTAGGTAATGAACGTCGAGTCATCAGAGAATTGGGAAAAACCATGAAGACTTTCTGAAACCGTAGATTCACCATAATCATTTCGAATGTTGAATTTGGTGTGAACAATTCATGAATATCATGAGAAAAGTTAGATGGGATTTAGGGTTTTTTAGAGAGGAATGGAGAAGAAGAAATTAAATAGAAAAGTTAGTTATGTAGAGTTAAGTTAGAATACCTTCAATGAGCAGTATGTACGCGTCGCGAAAACGTAGCAAAGGATAACGAACAAAAATGTCAATCAAGTTAGAGATTTGTGGTCTAAGATGAAGAATGAAAGATTAGAGAAGACGAATACTTGGTTTGATCGATTGGAAAACAGTGATGATGGAAGAGGGGTGATGCTTCGAGGGTATTCTGAATGAAAAAAGGATGGAGATGAGAAAAGTGGGAAAGAGCGTGGGTTAAAAGGTGTCACACCCTCAAATTCCACCTGTGGAGTTTTATCGCGAGGCGGATCTCAAACACGGTCATATCAAATGAAATTATATGAACTTAAATAAATGTTTGAACTTTAAATCAGAGTAAAACATAGTTGAAATAATAACTAGTGCGGAAGCATATAAATAACATTTTAAACCAATAATAAATTTACGCAAAACACAACGCCTAAATAAAATTTTTCAATGCAATAAAATAAGTTTGTGATGCATGCCCTGAGTGGATCCTTAGCCATGCAATCTAACCTTAAGCGTTCTTGTAATCTTAGAAAACGTGCTAAAGAGTGTCAACATAAAGTTAGCGATTTCACAGGTTTAACAACTGATAATATGTTTGAAAATGTTCGCATGGTAAAGTAATTAAAGCAAATCGATAGTGTGACATTTAGTAATTTTCCGTTACCAAACTCTGTTAGTTCTGTTAGGTCTTGCATACACGTGTTGTGAGCACACACTAGTTGTTATTGAACGTTGGTGACTTAATAATTATAATTAATAATAAACAATAATAATCTAATTAATAATGTTAATTATTGGTTGTGATTATGTAATTTATGAATTTACATAATTTTAAATATTTATTTTGTGAATTTTACGCGATAACATGACAACGTGATATATATATTTTATGTGTTATGTGACTTGTTGTAAATATTTAGGATTATTATTCTTGGTTAATAATATTTATAAATTATAGTCTAGATTAGTTAAAAAGTATTAGAAAGATAGTTTTTATAAAATAAATTAAAGGGGTTATTTTGTAAATACCTTTTTTACCAAATATTACCAAAATTACCCGCAAACCCTCCAAGAACCCTCACCCATTGCGAATTCAAGCTTCAACACACAAACATTCGGATTTTGAGTGATTCAAGTGGTTACAAGGTGTTTTACAAGTCCAATTGTTGATTTATACACATCTAGAGGTTAGTTTTGATTGGTTATTCATAGTTTTTGATGAAGATGAACCCTAATTTCAAAACTGGTAATGATAATATGAAATTGATTATTGTTAGATGATTATATGATGCTAGTTAGGTTGTATGAATGCTAGATTATGTTGATTGTACAAGAAATCTATGGTTTGATCATCTAGTTCATACATTGCCATAAGAGGAAACTTTTTGTTCTTGGAATTCATGATTTGATGACGCTAAGATGTTAGATGTAATGCTTAGATGTTAGTTTAATTGAATTGTGCAAGAAAATCCATAAAATTGAGATGTTGATCATGACTTACTAAAAGTAGAAACTTTTGTATGTGATGTTTGGGAATTTGGATGAATTAGTGATGATCATCATGTTAAAATGATTGTTGATGATGGTTTATGTGATAGAATGTGAATATTGAGTTGTATGGATGCTTGGTTGATCATGTAAGAAGTATAGATTTTGATGATCATACATGATGATGAATTATGGTTAGTGATTAGGAGATCATGTTTGGGATTGGAATTGATGGTCACTATGTATCTTGGTTGGAATGAACTAAATGAATGAATGTGATTATGATTGTCATACATGCATGCGAATCTGAGACCCCTACTTAGTAGGATTGGCATGATTTAGGATGTGAAGTTGTGAGTGGCTTCACATGACATGTGGTGCATGATTAGTCTTCGCGTATCAATTATTTTTTGTGATTTATTTATATATATATATTAAGCATACTGATTGTTTGAGATTGCATAAGTGTATGATGATCTAATGTGGCGTGGTGACTTAGGTAGAACCTAGGTTGATAATGTGATACACATGGATAAATTGCATGATATTCATATATGTTAAGTTATCATATATGATTAAACTATATTTCAACTAATATGTCACCAGCGGGTTAAATAGGTCAACTAGGTTAATCTAGAATTATTAAGTTTCTCTGTGTACACGTACTTATGTACTTGTGTGTTCTAGATAACCTTTGAAGGGTTGTCCTTGCACCTATGAAGAGTCTCTTTATTCATTATTATTATACACCAGGTGAGTTCATGCCCCTCTATTTTATAAACTCTCTTATGGGGGATGTAGCATACTTGTACTCAAATGTTATTTTATTATTATAAGTTGTGTATGTTTTAACATAATGCTTAATACCTGGAAAGTCCTCACACTTTCGGATCGTTAATAATGGTAACTAGCGGGAAATCTTGGGTAGTACTACTGGGTCTGACGAGCCCCACCTGTGCGACTCGAGGTCAAACAGGTGCAATTTTGTCCTAAACACAAACATCGTCGCGACCTGGTAAGTCGTGACGGGAGGCAACAAACGAAACACAGTCAGCTTCGATCACGAAATCACTATGGTTATTACTTGTGAATATAAAATAGCTATCTATTTCAATACACTTCTTATGGTATACAACTGTTAATATTTATGATAAACGCAAACTCTTGAACACACCAACCGAAGCTGACTATTTGTAAGTTGTTTGCCTTTCCACCACGTCTAACACAGACTTGATAAATGTTAGGTCAATTTAACACTCGTTCGACCTCCGGTCGAGTTAGCACGACTAACGCGGATGGGGTTTGTCAAACCCAGTAGTACTACTCAAAATTACCTCGCTACTTGTTAATAATGATTCGAGAATGTAAGGGTTTTCATATATGTTTGCACTAATGTAACAGGCGATAAATAATAATACTAGAAACCATTTATAAATAAAGTTTGCATGTTTTCTCCCCCAAAAAGGAAGTAATGTAAAATAGGAGCTGTGAAAACTCACCTTAGAATGCGTAAATGAAGGTTAAAACATATGTTGTCAGCTAATCGGGACCTAGCGAATACAAATTAGTGAGTGTGTATTAAAAATAATATTCACGCTCAACATGCTTGACCCCTCGACTAACATTATACACATGTACCCGATGGCAACATTCATTATGTACCTGATGTGTGTATATATATATATATATGGTTCACATGAATTTTCCAGGATATGTGCTTATTGGATTTAATACAACCTTCCAACTCAATGATGCTATGAAAATTTTCAACCCGACAAAAGATATGTTATTTTATGTACTTCTTTTGACAATATGATTTCTGCTCTTAATTTTATAAATCCTTTAAAATGATTTACATATACAAACTAACAAATAATAACATCAACATAACAAAGAGTTAGTCATACATTTGATAAAAAACATACGGCAGAAACCTCACGCACATGCACACCTGTGCCCCACTTATCATATTTTAGTTATCCAAAATTTTTTTGGAGATTACACATGCCATCCATGCATGCACAACCCAAGTTTTAATACATTAACCCACATATTCCATACCAATATACATGCATACACACGATATATATTATCTCAATGCATACATAATCTCATGAATGGCACAACACAGTTCACATAACCCATGCGCAGTTTACACACACACGGGGAACGGACAAGCACACCGCAACCAAAACCCGCACTCTACAGGATCTAACGCACATATACATACTCCCTTGCATCACACAACCAACCCGAATATCACGACTCTACCACCCGCAACAATAACGCACATGAACCGCATCCTGGAAATTTTGAGTTCACAACGTAAAAACTCATACGAACGATGAAGGAAAAGAACATACCATGTGGGGCATTGCCGAGGGTCTGCGGTTGGTGACGGGAGGGCTGCCGGAGGATAGAAGTCACAATTCGGGTGTCGTCGAGGGAGATGAGAGCCGTTGAGAAGGGGCTGTTGTTAGAGGTTTCTATCAAATAATGAAGAACCAAAAGTTGAGACTAGATTTTGGGGAAGTTGCGAATGGAATTGGGAAAAGGGTTACTGGGGTTATGGAGCGGTTGAAGAGTGTTTTATTAATTTTTTTGTTAAATTTATGTCATACAAAACATTAAGTTTAGTGCTAATTAAACTTTAATTGAAGTTAATCTTCTTCTTTTTTAACAATAGATTTATAACTATCTTCGTTTATTACTCGCAAATTAAATAAACGAAACGCCAAAAAGGATAATCAGGAGACATAAAGAAATTAATTGTTGATAATTGAGTTGATAGTGATAACCTGGAAATACTGGGTGTCACACCATCCCCTTGTTAAAAGAATATTCATCCGGAAAACTAGAACATCAGATTAACGGAGGACACTAGATTTTAACAACGACAAATAGAAGATGTGGGGTTTGGTTTTGCGAGGCTTGTGACATCATCCCCTCGTTGAAGGGAATTTCGTCTCGAAATTTAAAGGAAAGATATCATAAGAATGAATACCCTAAGAAGTAGATGTCTGATCTTTGAACAGTTTTGGGTATTTATTCTTCATTTGATCCTCACGTTCCCAGGTAAACTCTGGTTCACGCTTTGAGTTCCAACAGACCTTAACAATAGGAATACGACTATGCTTGAGAGTTTTGACCTCTCGGTCCATAACTTCTACCAGTTCCTCAATGAAACGCAATTGTTCATCCACATATATCTCATCTAGTGGAACGACAAGAGTCTCGTCTATAAGGCATTTCTTCAGGTTCGAAACATGGAACACGTTATGTATTCCACTAAGCTCTTTAGGTAGGTTCAACTGATAGGCTACTAGACCAACCCTTTTGACAATATCAAAAGGTCCAATGTAGCGTGGGCTTAGCTTTTCATGTTTCTCGAAATGAATCACACCTTTCCAAGGTGACACTTTCAAAAGTACTCTGTCACCAATCTGAAATTCCAACAGTTTGTGTCGTTTATCTACGTAACTCTTTTGTCAGTCTCGTGTTGCTGCCATGCGATTACGAATTTGTACTATCTTCTCAGTCATTTCATGCACAAGTTCAGGACCGGTAATGTGACATCCGTCACCAAAGGTCCGTCCATTGACGTATTTCCGTCATCTTTTCGTTAATCTGTCATTCCTCACCTTTATGATTTACCGATGTGAATACGCTTTTGCCTTATCATTACATAACTATTATTTAAAACCTTGTCCATATTACTATCATCACCATAAAACGCACCGTTTATATATATTATTATTATAAATAAAACCGTTTTCAAGTATCAAATACCATTAATTACATTTTTGTCGTTAATATAACGAGTCTAATTAATATCGTTTTCAACCGAAACAAATTTGGAAACCCGAGAGCTAATTACAGGGACTAAACTTGACATTTTGTGAAACTAGGGC
>BJCM01152887.1:0-23003 GCA_018326385.1 Flaveria bidentis | reverse complement strand
CTAATCGATTCTTAACGTTAGATTCAATACATAATTATTTCTACGTGCGTTCTCACTGATTGGATCGCCAATCAAATAGGATTCTGCACTATTTGGTTCGGTATACACGTTAATCAGTTAGTACATCGTCCAGTACACGATCCTAACACACAAGTTGCATGAATTTCATCTAAATTTCCTAGCATGTTCCTATGATCATTTCAACATTAGTCACATCACCATAAAATGTTCTACACATATCATACTCATCATACAACACATCAGGACATAAAAGTTTCCATAAATAGCAAGCATGTTCATACAAAATGTTTTTCACATTTCGATTATTCCAAATTCATTCTTATGTTCTAAACATCATATAACAATCATCAAAACTAATCAAACATGCATAAATCACCATCTATAAACTAAAGTATCCAAAAAGTTTCCTTCAATGGAAAGAACCTGAAAACCAAGCCAAAATCAAAAGTTCAAAATATGACTTTTCATTCATTAGCATCAACTAAAATCCTATAACCATAAATTCAATCCAATTTCATCAAAATCATAAATTTCTTAAAAAAACCCAAACTAAAGTTTCCATTATAAGTAAGTTTCGGGTTTTGATCAAAACAATACAATTTTACAAAACCAATCTGTACAAAGATCATTATATTGAATACTAAAAAATAATCAATCATCAATTTCAATCAACTTCGAGTTTTGATTCGTGGTGGGATATCTAGAGTTCATGTTCATCATGATAATCAAAGAATATGAAATCTAACATAAAACTTACTTGACATGCTTAGATGATGACCCCTAATACGTGTTTAATGCAAGAAACGGTGAAAATCACCACCAATATGCAAGAACATGATCAAAGAAGGTCTCCTTAGTGTGTGTGTGTGTGTGTGTGTGTTTTGCTTTGAAAGTTATGAAGGGGAAGGGGAAGAGATGGACAAATTGTGAATAGGGTTTGGGGGTTAGGTTTTATACTTTTTTTAAAGAAAGGCCCTTGTCTTTACTAAAAATCGTTTTACCGCTAGATGGGACATAGATCTGTAGAAAGATTACCCGAAAACGTCTGGGTCGAAATATGGCTTTCAAATTAAGTTCCGAATTAGTGGATGCTGCCAAAGGGAGTGGCGATGCCATACGCAAAAGGGAAAATAAGATGGAAAAAATACAAGAACTAAAATTGAAATAATAGAAAAAAAAAGACTTGTGTTGGATTGGCACTGCATATATACTAAAATTTTTAGTTTAGATGGATTTTTAGTTTAGATGGAGAAGAAATAAATAGAAAGTAGAAAAAGGATTTATGCAATCAATAGCGTATTGAATCCATTCAAAATCCAGTTTATTTTAGTTTTATCTTTTCTCACACCTTCAGACGCAATTGAACTTTTTCTACACCAAAACTAAAAAATGCTCAAATAGAATCAAACAAACATTAATAAAATTAAATAATATTTATTTTTCTAGTTCAAAGGGTTTTGTATAATAACTAGGCGTTAAAAGCCGAAAATACGCGAAAACGTGTAAATGCCAGAAATATTTCAAATTTTCACAACAAGGGTAAATAATTAATCACATAATCACATAACTATAATTAAGACCAATTATGATTGTTTGAAAACCATTTTGACAAATCACCAACGTTCGGGGACAGATGCGCGTACGATTCGGCAATTCTTCGAATTACCGTTACGTGAAAGGTTCGTGAATGTTTGTGTACTAACTGACTCATTTAAGTAAACAACATTAAATTCATAAATGTATAAACGGAAAACCATGTTTGTGTTGATCAAAAAGTGACCGGAAAATGCCGGGTGTCATAACTTTTTTAAGAGATTGTGCTAGAAAAGGTTTATTCAAGTTGATTCAAGTTCATACCGCTAATCAACTAGCTGATTTATTTACCAAGACATTTGACCGTAGAAGGTTTGATTTCCTAACACAATCAATAGGCATGATGAATCTAGAATGAAAAATAAGAAATATAATACTTTGATTATTCTCTTGACACATCACATCTTTTCAATTTAAAACTATCAATAATGAAAGACATTCAAAATATTAAGGACAAATTCAAAAATAAGTCTTTATTTTTCATTTTAAAGAATAATGAGATATGATAGTACATCAGTCTTTACTCCAAGTATAGTGCCAATTTTCATAACTAATAAAGACTGGTATGACTTGTTTGATATGTGGGTAGACTCAGCTTAAATTGGAGGATATATGCTTATGTGATGAACTAAAGCTCATATTCTACTATAAAGCTATTATCTTAGAGTATGGGTAAGTATTAACATATTGAAGTGGGTGTGTATGTAGTTACCTAAACACAATAGGTGATGATATTTTATGAAGTCTCATTTACCTGCACCGATTTCTCCTTTGTTTTGCTAAGCAAAAACCTAGAGTAAACAAAACATAAAGTGCTAGTTCCAAAGACCATAAAAATCCTATTGTGGATCAAATCCTATAATGGATGTAACAGTAATGTTCCATCTTGGACTACATTCCAAAATGAATGAATTAAACGAATTCGAAAGAGTATCACCTCCAAAAGTGGAGAGAAAAATAATGCTAATGCAGATTATAATGAATACTAGATCACATTAGAAGAATCTCAATAAGGATCCGCATACCCTTCAATAAAAATGTGAATTTATAATCTAAGCAGATCATGTAAGATGTGATAAATTTCTACCGTGCATATTATGCATGCGGTTGATTTTTCTATGCTTCCGAATGTGGAGTACATAGTGAATATTCAATCCACTCAAAAACATGATAACTATCATAAAATGTAGAAAAGATAAATAAATGGATGAGCTTAAAAGGACAAGCATACATGCAACTAATTTGTTTATAAACATGTCTAATTACTAATTTTACTTGCATGTGTGAAGGATTCGTATTGATATGATCCCATTCAAGGTAATATTCTACATGTTTGTATAGAAAATATATCAAAATACAAAAAGATATTTTGTACAATTTATTAGCTCAAGATGTAGTTAATGAAAATGTTCAATTTTATAACTTCGAAGTTTTATCCTTGATTGATAGAAACTTTAAAGGTAATAATTAAAATTTAAAAATAATAAAATAAGAAACTAATAAAAATTTAAAAAAAAATCAAATTTCAGGTTTCTAATTTTTTTTAAAATTAAAAATATGAACAACAACTGTGTTTATGTGCAAAATCAAAGAAATTATCATAGTATCTCAGTCTATGTAGGAAAAAATACACAAAAAGCCTTAGACTTGTCAGAATTGAAAATTTTATTCACACCGGTGAAAAAATCGAAACCAAGTAAGAATTGATAACCAAAGCACATACAAAGTCAAGGAAAGTCAAAGACAAAGACACCTGCAATGCACACTTACAACTTTAAGAATCAATCACATTAGAATTAATCATTGAGAATTTTCCAAGACATAATTTAATGCAAGAAATAATATTATGTAATGCGGGTTACAATAACCTAAGCATTAAACCAATGTCAGTAATTAATGATATTATAATTTTAAGAGTAAAGTCAATGATGTTGTAAAAAAGTGTCAATAAGGATTACACTTAACACACACGTGACTAAAATTTAATGCTTTTTTGAATTGTTTTGGTGTGTAAATATGTGCGTGTTCCTGAATGTGCAATTGCTGTGTGTTCACACATTCATCAACCAATCCATCTTTCAACCGATTCAACCATTTTTATACTCTTATTTTGATCATCTACTCAAGTGGTAATAATTATAATGTGATTATCAGACTTAGATTGAATCTAAACATGAACTGATGAGTATTCGAATGTTGATGACACTATACATGAACCCAAGGTTTTTAAAATCAAGACTAAATTTTGAACTCTTGTTAAAATTAGTGAAATAAGCATAACATAACATGTTATAATCATTATTAACAAGTTTGATTCAAAATAAAAATTGTTTAAATTATAGAAAATACAAATTGAGTTGATCAATGATTGATTATTAAAAATTAATTTCTTATAACTTTCAAAAAGGTTTATTAGCAATAACTTAGTCCATATAAGCAATTTTGAACGAGAATCAAAAGACCAATAGGTTGAAATGAACCAAAACGACTTTTCTAAGTCAATTTTTGACCAACAAAGTCACAAATCAAATGCCTTCAACTATGTTGGCACAACATGTATCAAATTATCTTACACACTTGTCTTTGTTTCAGCTTATGGAAAATCTAACTTGGTGTAAAATTCATAATATGGATTTCTCAATCCTTATATAAATGAAGCTGAAGGCTAAAGAAATATGATCAGATTTATTCAGACTATAATAATCTCTTATGTTATGACTGTTTGGCCAATATCTATGAGAACTTCCTTAATTCTTTCTAGACTACTACTGAGATGTGCATGGTTGATGGTATTCCAAGGATCATTGGAAGAAAATATGCTAATCATTAATTGGTTGTTATGTAATAAAATATGAGACAATGTTTACAATTTGGAGATCTGGGAACCATATTAGCTAGAAAAAGATGATAATTTGATATTTTTGTATAACATTTGTTATGAGGGAGGCTTTGAAGCTAAACGTATCACTAAAGGCCTCGTGGTTGTTCATTGGATATTTCTTATTCATGTCTTTCAACACTACATGTCCAAAAGGAAGGCAAGATAGAATGACATACTAATCACTACTTTATTAGCCATGTATGCATTGTGTACTAACAGACAATTCAATATGTCTTCTTATGTATTCAATGGTATGGTGTCCAATATAGGAGAGGGTACAAGACACAAGTTTTTTATGTATCCAAGCTTTATTAAGTGTTTGATTAATGTGGCTTTCCTTGATCTAGCTACAGTTGGACCTACCATGGAATTATCTTATCATGATGCTAAGTCTTACTAGTACATCAAGATGAGAGATTCAATGAATTATTATACTGGTACCTTTTTTGAGGTTACTTCCTTGGATGCACAAGCAAATTGGTGAAGAGAATATTGATGAAGGTGGTGCAGAGACAGAAGTAGAAGAAGAAGTTGCAGAGATTCAGCAAGCTATTGATCTTAACATGCCTATAATTGACGAAAAAGCACCCGCTGAAGAAGAGGTTAAACATGCAATGTCACCACATGTTTTAGAAGGTGGTGATCTTTAAATTGCATCCCATAAACATGAAGCCTCACTTGTTCATTCTAATCACATGTCTCTATTTCACTTGACTCCTCCTCCTACTCATCAATAAAGTTCTAATTAATCTACTAGTTCCTTAGAAGAAACCAAATCATTATAAGATGAGGAGGAAATCGGAATTCAAGGAGAAACACCAATGAGTTAGGATGCTTCTAAGTATGTGCCATGAGAAGATTTTGAAACATCAGTAGCACCTGTCAAATCAGTTGCAAAATCGAATAAAGATTAAACAATCTTACAATTACAAGTGAAAGTGAATAGGATGGAGAATATTATTAGAAATAAAGACAGAAAACTAAAAGAAAAGCTAGTTGTGATAGAAAGACAAGGTGAAATGATAAAAGATGTGAAAAAAAAAGATAGAAAACTTAAGGTAAGATACGAGTGGGCACACATAATCTACAAGTATTTAGACCCTTGTGAATGAGATCAACAAATATGCATAGAGAATAAAAATGAAAGGATTGATGAGTTAGAGGAGTTGATCGAGGAATTGAATAGAAAGATTGATGAAGATAAAGAAGCAAAGACAAGGAAGATGATGATAAGAAGGATGATGTGGGGAAAGAAATGAAAAATGATGAGTTTGTTGACCTGCTTGAAAGTGATGATCATGATGTGCCTAAAAGATCTCAAAATAGACAAGAAATTTGAAGCATAATCTGACGTACGCATTTTAGGGAAAACTGCTAAGGAATTGAAGATGTCAATGATTTGTTACATAGACCAATCAACTGAAGAGTATGATGATGATGTTTCTATGAGCTTATTGAATGAAGAGTTAGATGCTTTTTGTTAGGTGATTTCACTATTAATAGATACATAATGGATTTAATCAGAGAATCTAATCTTCTAGAACCTTGTGTTGTTATATCTAACCTAATTTTATTTGAAAAAGAATCTGTTCCTTAAAATGTTCCTTCTCATGTGCAGATAGAGGAATGTAAGGCCCCGTTCCCGAAACGCTCTCCGTTGGTCGATCGTCGCACATAAAAAATACAAATACATTTAACTTTCATAAAACCTCGCAGCGGAATTATCAAAATAGACATCTCATTTCATTATAAAAGATTTTGCAAAACAATACATTGTTATTAAGTTACAAAATACATGTTACATTACGTCACAAGAGCATTATAAATATGAATGTCATCCAAAAGAGCTGAGTAGCCGCCTCATGTCATCCTCAGTAACCATTACCTGCCAACTGGAAACACATAAAAGTCAGCGTTGTTGAGTGAGTTCTAGTTTTATTATAAAACGTACTTTTCTTTGATTAAAACCCGTTCTTTACTTTCATGCGATCATACATCATACGTACACATAGATTATATTATTATTATCTTCATTAATCATTCATACATTCTTTCGTTCATTACTTCCGATGACATGTACATTACCCCTAACATTGTGCACGAAGCGGGTAACTCGGACTGAGGTTTTTCATAGACCTCGAAGATTGGGCAAGGAGCTAACTCTAGTACCTAGGGCAAGTACATTCACCACTTATCTTTTCTCTTTCGTTCTGGATCAATGCCATATGCTATACCCCGAATATTGTGCAAGAAGCTGGTTACTGGGCCTGAGGTCTTTCATAGACCTCGAACATTATGCACGAAGCTGACTCCAACACCTAGGGCAAGTGGCAAGGATCCCATACATATGGTCAATCACAAAGATTGGACCCCAGCGTGCATCCTTCTGGGATAGCTAACCCGCACACCGTTGAGCTAACACCCTTCATTGGGTGTGAACCTTCATACATTTGCTTGCAAGCCTCTCTTACATTCGTTCATTCATTAATGCATGCATTCTTTCATCATGTTCCTATTTTCGTTATCTTCCACTTTATGTTACATAATACTTTCATTTCATTCGTTAACATTCCATGTACAGCTAATGGAAAATAATCATACATAATAATAAGGAACATCAACATGCACAACTAACATCATCATACACGACATCCTCATACATACATAACATATATCATGCCCATAATCATACAACACCACACGTCATCATCATCTATGCCCAACATAACCTCTATGGCCTCAAAAGTCATCTTACATGAACTCTCGAGAACCTTCCACATCAAAACTTACATCTGCACTTTCTCCCGAAAGTCAGTAAATAAACTATGTTCCCTCGGGTACACCAGTCCTACTTGGGCGTATGGGCACCCTTCAGTCGCATGGCCTCCAAAGCGACTGAACCCATGCGGATGGATACAATGCGGATGAATACCCATGCGAATGGACCTAATGCGGATGGACACGGGTGCGAATGGATCTAATGCAGATGGACCTAGGCGTATGGACCTCAGTCGCATGACCCCCCATGCAATTGAACCTCAGTCGCACGACTCACAAGCGTATGGGCTCCAGTCGCAGACTCACATGCGAATAAACCTCAGTTGCACGACTGCCATGCGTACGGACCTAAGTCGCATTCCTTTTGATCGCATGACCTCCAGTCGCATGCCATTCGGTCGCATAGCCCTAACTGATGTAGAATGCAGTTCATCCCAAACCCAATCTGCCATTTTCGACCTCCAAGCTCTTCCAAACCTCTTTTAAGCTCAATCAACCATCCTAAACCTTAGGAATACATACCACATCACCATTCAAGCACACAAGCCCGAAATCAAAACCCATTCGAATCACACACAAACACATACACACGGGTTAAAGACACATATTTCAAAAACGGGTTTCACTATGTGTTCCAGCCCTAAATCAGTTGAAAACATGTAAAAGAGGGGTCCTAGAACTCACACAAACAACCCCGTCAAGTAGAGCTTCTATTCAACCTGCTACACTTCAACTTTCACGCTCGAATCCACACGAATCAAGCTTGAGACCTTTTTTCTCCATCTCTTCTCCTCTTGGCAGATTTTACAAGTATGGGGGAGGGTGTGGGCTGCCCTCCCCTCTTATCCCCCTACTCATCCAATCTTTCTCCCATTTTGGCAAGTTTGGTCTTGGACTTTATTTCTTTTTCTTCTTTTGTCAGCTTCAAAGAAAATATCCGGGTGTTACAAGTCCACCCCACTTATGTAGGTTTCGTCCCCTAAACCTGTTATTTCCTCGAACAAACGTGGGTAATGATGGTTCATTTCTTCTTTAGTGTCCCACGTAGACTCGGATCCTTTCTTGTGCTTCCACTGTACACGCACAAGAGGAACCACTTTATTCCATAGTCTCTTCTCTTTTCGATCGATGATTACCACTAGTTGCTCCACATAATTGAGCCGTTCATCTACGTCGATATCCTCCGGTGGGACAATCATATATTCATCCGCTAAACACTTCCTCAGATGAGATACATGGAATGTCGGGTGAACTCCATTTAAATCATCTGGTAATTCCAGTCTATAGGCCACCTCTCCTACTCGAGCAATGATTCGGAAATGCCCTATGTATCTTAGGCTCAACTTGCCCCGCTTTCGGAACCGAATGATAACCTTCCAAGGTGAGACGTTCAACATAACCCTGTCACCGACCAGGAACTGAATCGGTCTAGGTCGTTTATCAGCATATGACTTCTGTCTATCAATGGCTGCCTTCATGAAGGCTTTGATCTTTTCAATTTTCTCAGTCGTAGCCTCGATCACCTCGATGCTCCCTAACACTTTTTGACCAATGCCGCCCCAACACACGGGTGTTCGACACCTCCTACCATATAGCATCTCGTAAGGGGGCATACCAATGCTGGCATGATAGCTGTTGTTATATGTGAACTCTGCTAACGGTAGGTGGTCATCCCAACTTCCTCCAAAATTGATAACACATGCCCGAACCATGTCCTCCAATGTCTGAATAGTCCTCTCTGACTGACCATCAGTTTGGGGATGATAAGCCGTGCTGATGTGTAACCTCGTCCCCATAGCATCGTGGAATTTCTTACAGAATTTGGATGTAAACCCGGTGTCATGGTCAGACACGATAGACACCAGTACACCATTATGAGTTACAATCTCTTTGATGAATAGATCAGCCAACCTATCAGATGAATATTTCTCGCGGATCGGTAGGAAGTGAGCACTCTTCGTCAAACGGTCAACTATCACCCATATGGCATGATACCCTTTCGGGGTACATGACAACATCGTAATAAAATCCATGGTGATGTGCTCCCACTTCCATTCCGGTACATCTAAAGGTTGGATCTTCCCATACGGCTTCTGATGCTCGGTCTTCAGCTGTAGACAAGTAGGGAATTTACTCACATACTCCACCAAGTCGCGCTTCATACCCGACCACCAATAATCTTTCTTCATGTCTTGATACATCTTTATGGAACCGGGATGAATGGAGTATCGAGTCTTGTGAGCTTCATCAATGATCGTCATGCGTAAATACCCAAAATGAGGAATCCACATTCGTCCAAATCAGGTTTTAACACTAACGTAGATCCCCAAAACGAGGAATCCACATTCGTCCAAATCGGGTTTTAACACTAACTGTGTTTTCGCCCAATTCCGCAACCAGACCTCTCATTCTTTCTGAGTTCAGATGATCTTCTTTTAATGCCTCATCTTGAAACTATTTAACTTGCTTCATCACATCAGAGGTCATGATTAGCTGGTACGCTTTCACCCGAATCGGTTTGGGTCTCTCTTTCCGACTAAGGGCATCCACCACCACGTTGGCTTTGCCCGGATGGTAATGGATCTCGCAGTCATAATCCTTTATAAGCTCCAACCATCGTCTTTGTCTCATGTTCAGGTCCATCTGCTCGAAGATGTACTTCAAGCTCTTGTGGTTAGTGAATATGGTGCACTTCGTCCCATACAGACAGTGCCTCCAAATCTTTAGTGCAAAGACCACGACTGCTAGCTCCAAGTCATGAGTAGGGTAATTGACCTCATGAACCTTCAACTGTCGGGATGCATAGGCTATAACGTTTCCCCTCTACATTAACAAACACCCTAACCCCAAGTAGGAAGCATTAGAATAAACAACCAGGTCTTCACTTCCATCAGGTAATGAAAGAACAGGAGCTTGAGTCAATCTTGCATTCAATTCTTCGAACGCCTTCCCTTGAGCTTGAACCCATACAAACTTTACATCATTCCGGGTCAACTTAGTTAGTGGAGAAGCGATTGTAGAGAAGTCTTGGATAAATCTTCTGTAGTAGCCCGCCAAACACAAGAAGCTACAAATCTCGGATGGCGTCTTTGGAGACTTTCATTGCATTACCGCCTCCACCTTTGCCGGGTCAACCATAATTCTGTCAGGATTCACCACATGACCTAAGAATTGAACCTCGCGCAACCAGAACGCGCACTTAGAGAATTTGCAGTACAACTTCTCCTTCCTCAACGTCTCCAAAACCTCCCGAATGTGACCGACGTGCTCAATCTCGCTCTTCGAATAAATCAGAATATCATCAATGAACAAAATCACCGATTTATCTAACATTGGCTGACACACTCGATTCATTAGATCCATAAAAGCAGCTGGCGCGTTGGTCAAACCAAATGACATAACAAGGAACTCGTAGTGACCATAACGCGTGCGAAAAGCTGTTTTAGGGACATCCTGCTCTTTCACCTTTAGCTGATGGTAGCCCGATCGAAGATCTATTCTTGAGAACCAACTAGCACCTTGGAGCTGATCAAACAAATCATCAATCCTCGGTAAGGGATATCTGTTCTTTATCATCAACTTTTAAGCTCACGGTAGTCTATACACATCCTCATGCTACTGTCTTTCTTCTTCACGAACAGGATCGGAGCAGCTCTTGCAACTGCTCCATCAACTCTTTCATCTCCGTCGGAGCCAATCGATACGGTGCCTTGGCGACAGGTTGGGCACCTGGTATCAGATTGATCTGGAACTCAATCTCTCTGTGAGGTGGCACTCATAGTAAGTCTTTGGGAAACACATCTGGAAAGTCACACACAACCGGTACATTGGATAATTGTGGTGTTGCCGTATCCACGTCCTTTACATAGGCCAAGTAGGCACTACATCCACGCCTCATGCTCTTTCCCACCTCCGCCATAAAAATTACATTCGGGATCATCGTGACCCAATCCCTATGAATCGTTACCGAAATCCCGTCGGGCGCTGTCAACCGAATCATCTTCTTGTGACACACAATGTTCGCCTCGAATTCCGCTAACCAATCCATCCCAAGAACCAAATCGAAACCACCTAAGGTCATCACGAAGGGTCTAACCAGGAATTTGTGACCTTCTAATTCCATGTCACAACCCTCTATCATCTCTGAAATTCTGGTAGACTAACCTATAGCGGTTTATATATGAAGGCGCATCAACACGTGTGACATCCGTCACCTAAAGGTCCGTCAATTAACGTGGTTTCTGTTAACTTTTATCAAATGTTCATTCCTCCTCCTTATAAACTATTCGTGTGGATATCATTCTTGATTTATCATCTTTATGCTTGTGCACTCATCGTAAACGTATGCTATCTTTGAAACTTTTACAATTTTCATCGTCGTTATCACTAAATATACCATTTTTATATAATATTATTTTCATTAATAAAACCATTTTTAAGTTTCCAATATCATTAATAACATTTATAACTAGTATATTTAAGACGTTTGCAACCAAAACAAATTTGGGAAACTCGGGGGTTAAGTGCCGGGACCAAATGTGACATTTTGCCAAACTAGGAGTAGGTATATAAACCCCATTTCTAGCCCTAGCCTCATTTACTCCTTCTTCTCCTTTATCTTCTTCTTCTCCACTTTTCTCCTCCTCCTTGCACCAAAACCGCCTCATTTCTTCGTGTTTTCACCGGCAAGGCCTCAGCTACAGCTGAGTCTACTCTATTTTTGCAGGTAGACGACCTTGGTCGTCCCTTTTCTTGTTAGTTCACTGCTGTCCATTTAGGGTTTCGGGTGCTCAGGACCAACCCGAGCACATGAGGTCGTGTGGGTGAGTGTGATGTCTTTCTGCATGTTCTTCTTGTTTGGGTGTGTGCAAAATATATTTCTGGAAGTGCTTGTGGTGTAAAACTCGTGCACGGAGCAGCCGAAGGCTGCTCTGCACCTCTTGCAGTCGCGATTCTGCTGTCTGGCGACTGGGTCGATCATGCGACTTAGCCGTGCGACTGAGCCGTGCGACTGGGTGAGTCATGCGACTGAGTCATGCGACTGAGTCTTTCGTGCGACTGAGTCATGTGACTGAGTCTTTCGTGCGACTGAGTTGTGCGACTGGGCGTGTCGTGCGACTGTGTGTTTGTGTGTGATTGAGTCATCCGGATGAATGTATGCGTGCGATTGAGTCAATGCGGATGAGTGTATGCGTGCGATTGAGTCTTGCGACCGAATGAATGTGTGCGATTGTGCATGTATCGCACGACTGAATGCCAGTCGCATGAATGGAGGTTCAATCATACGAATGAAGCTGATTCGTACAAATGAAGGTTGATTCATGCGTATGGATGCTGAGTCGTGCGATTGGGTGCTTTGTGGTACGACTGAATGCTGAGTCACACAAATGAAGGTCCAATCGTACAAATGAAGCTTATTCATACGAATGGGGGTTGATTCGTGCAGATGAAGTTTTGATTCGTGCGTCTGGTCGTGTCGTGCGACTGAAGTTGTTGCTTGTGAATTCCTTTTGTGTATGGTGTGTGCATGTCATGTGATGTTAAGGTGACATCGACACAGTTTGCCATTGCTAATGACAATGTTAAAGTTAACACTGTCAAACTTACTATTGATACTCCAAATCAAATCAACTTAACATTTTACAATTATCAACAACCGATTCGTAACTACTAATATTTACCAAATACTTCTCTAATAACAATGATACTTTTATATAAATATCACCAGCAATGGCGACGATTTCTATTAATTGGATCTACATAAGATTTGATATGTGTGTCTGCTTGTGTGTGTTACACACGACCGAACCGATACAACCCGAACCGACCGAACGTTACTATTTACTTTCATACATGTCATTAATGCTTAACAATAACTGTCAATAGGTGTTTGACCGCTCATTGCATACAATATTTGGAAACTTTGAATCATTCATACTTACCACCTAACAAGTGAGTGTTGTGGCCCTTTTTTATGCTTATACAATACTTCAATCATTTACAAACTTAGGGGAAAAGTATGCCCACCCATTTCTTTATGCTATACAACTTACATACAATTTACATAATCAATGTGATACTGTTTTGTGAGTACTTATCTGATACATGCTTGAGTTCGCTGTGTGGTACTTTCTTTGCAACCATTTAATTCCAGTGTGGGAACCGACAAATAGGTATTGGTAGTAATACTGGGTTGACACCCCCACCCTTGTTTGTTGGTATACTAGTTGGTACCAACAGTGGCCAGGAATGGGCCCTTGTAAAGCTCATTTTCATGTGATTTTGTTTACTTATTTTGCACGATATTCCACAACATTTACTATACAACATTTTGCATGATATTCCACAACATTTACTATACAACATTAATTACTATTTTCTATTTAAACCTGTGAGCTCACCAACAATTTTGTTGACCATTTTGAGCATATCTGTTTAGGTGACAATGCTAATTGAAGGTCTAGGTGTGCTGCCTTAGTGGAGACCCTAGGATGAATTTTTTAGACTAAACATACTTGACAAACATACATTTTGGAATCATTGTTGTAGTCTAATTAAACAACTTCATTCTTTTGATACTTGTTCCCGGGTTATGGGAAATACATTACAATTGTTACTACTTTGGCTATGTGAATCATTTAACATGTGATGCTTACGGCTATGTTGTCGTGAATATTGACTAAACACGACACAAGTCTCCTTTGTGTCGGGTGTCGTCATGACACGCTTTGTCATCATTTATTATATTGCATCTCTATTGTCTACCATGTGTTATGACGATCCCGTCTTGTTACATCCCCGCGTTTTCACTTTTAACGGGGGTGTGACAGAATGGTATTAGAGCCATTGGTTATAGAGAATTAGGCAATTCACTTGACCTAGACTATAACCTAGGACCTTCATGTAGATTTGCATGCTAGGGTTGTGTGCATTTTATATCTCATGTGTGTTCCTCCTTACTTGTTCGTTTATCTATTTGCCCTATGATCTTTTCACCCTGTGAGGGAGTCCTTATGCTCACTATTTATGGGATGCTTCTGTTGGATCTCTCGTTCCCTCTGTGCGCCGAGTTGGTTTATCAAATTCGGGTATTGAACCCGAAGAGATCTCCACAGATCATGCTATTATGCTTGACCTTGGACATTGAGATTGACCCTGAGGAGGTTATGTTTGAAACCTCGAAAGAGGAGGAGATAGACAACCTTCGCTAGACTAAACGTGATTATATGCTTGGATTTGCAATTATTATGATGGTCTACTGTTGGAACATTACCAGTTCATGGTGTGAGGACTATACAACTTGTATGAGATGTGTGGTAACAACAAGTGTGATATTAACTTGGAATACTGGACTTTGATGAGTGGTATGGATAATATATTTTCAAATGGTTAAAGCTTATGTGTTTATTACTTCTATGATTAGAAAATGCCGCCTCGAAGAGTTACTCGCAACAACAGTGGCGGAAGTGAAGCCCCGAGGGGCAGAGACAGAGGCAGAGGTAGAGCACCGAGAACAAGTGCTGGTCCTGCCAGTAATAATCAGGGAATAGGAAACTCTGACATGGCAGCTCTGATCGCTCAACAGCTGGCCGCACTGATCCCGACTATAGTGGCCCAAGTGAGCGATGCTCTCCAGAATCACCACCCCCACGGGGATGGTTGCAATGATAATAAGGATAATGGAGAAAAAGGTAAAGGTGGATTGAAACTGAAGTGGGAAATGGGAACCCGACTAGGAACGATAGTAATCAGGAGACCGGGAATGGTGGAACAGCCGGTAATGAGACTGGGGTTGTTAATGCTAGAGGGGGATATTCGTACAAGAAGTTTTTGGCCTACAAACCGAAAGAGTTTGATGGAAAAGGTGGAGCGATAGCCCTGACTAGGTGGCTTGAGAAAATGGAGGCAGTGATTGACATCAGTGAATGCTTCGATAGCCAGAAGATCAAGTATGCCATGTGTTCACTACAGGGCAAAGCACTAACTTGGTGGAACACCCAGGTTCAGGCCAGAGGAAGAGAATCAGCAATGCAAATGTCATGGGATAAGTTTAAAGCATTGATCACTGAAAAGTACTGTCCCCTCAATGAGATGCAGAAATTGGAGAATGAATTCTAAAAACATGCTATGGTGGGGGCTGGGCACGCAGCTTACACTGACCATTTTCATGAGTTGGCAAGACTGGTTGCACATCTGGTCACTCCGGAATCAAAAAGGATCGAGAGGTACATGGGGACTTGCGCCTCAAATTCGGGCGATGGTAACAGTAGCTGCTCCTCCTACGATTCAGAGCGCAATTCTAAAGGCTGGCGCTCTAACTGATGAGATGGTGAGAACAGGGGTGTTAGGAAGAGGGATAGAGAAAAGAAAAGATGTTGGGGAAACGAGCCGGTCGAGTGCCGGGAAATTTGACAAAAGGGCCAAGACAATTAAAAATTTGGTGGCCGTGACGCAGGGCAAGAGAGGGTATGTAAGGCCGCACCCCAAGTGTGATAGGTGCAACTTCCATCATCCCCCAGCAATGCCGTGCCGGGTGTGCGTGAACTGTAGACGCCCAGGGCATCTAGCAAAAGACTGCAGAGTGGCGCCGAATCTGGTGGAACCGGTCAACGCGGTTAACCCCATCGGGAATGCCAGGGTCTATTATGAGTGTGGAGGCCCTGATCACTATAGAAACATGTGCCCAAGATTAAATCGGGCGCCAAGTCAACAAGGGAACAACCAGCAGCAGGTGATGGCCATAGCTGGAAATCAAGGTCCAGCGAATCAGCGAAATACAGCTCGGGGACGTGCTTTGTCATTGGAGCCAACGATGCCTGTCAGGACCCGAATGTCATCATGGGTACACATTTACTCAATCATCACTTCACATCTATATTATTTGATACTGGAGCAGACAATAGCTTTATATCTTCTGAGTTTGTGCAATTGCTTGGTTTGAGTCCTAGTAGGCTAGAAACTAGCTACTCCGTAGAAATGGCCAATAGTAGGGTTGTTCAGCCCGATGAAATCATTAGAAAGTGCTCGATAATATTGGAGGACCATGCCTTCGATATAGACTTGATACCCTTTGACTTAGGAAGTTTCGACGTGATCGTGGGAATGGATTGGTTATCGAAACAGGGAGCTGAGATTGTCTGTCGGGACGAAGTGGTACGAATCCCCATGCCAAACGGGGAGGTACTCAGAATTCAAGGAGAACGACTGGGAAGAAATCTGAAGCTTATCTATTTCATGAAAACACGCCAAAGTTTCGAAAGCAGTGCTATGCGTTTTTGGCTCACATAGTTGAAAAGAAGGAAGAGGAGAGGAAATTAGTAGAAATTCTAGTGGTACGGGACTACCCAGATGTATTTCCTGATGACTTGTCTGGTTTGCCTCCTCCACGACAGGTGGAATTTCGTATAGAGTTGGTTCCTGGAGCTACACCGGTACCAAAGACGCCATATCAGTTAGCGCCATTAAAAATGGAAGAGTTATCTATCAGTTACAGGAACTACTGGAGAAGGGTTTTATTCGGCCGAGTCACTCACCGTGGGGAGCACCGGTATTATTTGTCAAAAAGAAGGATGGGTCATTCCGAATGTGTATCGATTACCGTGAGTTAAACAAGTTAACCGTGAAGAATCGATATCCTCTCCCCAGGATCGACGATCTATTTGACCAGCTACAAGGAGCTTCATATTTCTCAAAGATCGACCTTCATTCTGGATATCATCAACTAAGGGTTTTCGAGAATGACATACAAAAACTGTGTTTAGAACTCGTTATGGGCACTATGAGTTCTTGGTCATGCCATTAGGATTGACTAACACACCAGCTGTGTTTATGGACCTAATGAATCGGTTGTGTAAACCTTATTCGGATAAGTTTGTGATCATGTTCATAGACGATATACTTATCTACTCTCGATCGAAAGAGGATCATGAAGAACACCTTCGGGCAATACTGGAACTGTTACAGGAAGAGAAAATTTTCGCCAAGTTCTCGAAGTGTGAATTCTCATTGCGGGAAGTGAAGTTTTTGGGTCATGTGGTTAACGAGGATGGGATTCATGTAGATCCCGGTAAGATTGAAGCGGTGAAGAATGGGATGCACCATAGACACTATCAGAAATACGACAATTCTTAGGATTGGCCGGTTACTATCGTCGCTTCATCGTGAATTTTTCAAAGATCGCTCAACCATTAACATTACTGACTCAGAAAGACAAGAAGTTTGATTGGGGACATGCACAAGAACAAGCGTTCCAAACGTTGAAAGAGAAGTTGTGCAACGCACCGATATTGTCCATCCCAAACGGAACTAATGATTTTGTGGTGTACTGCGATGCTTCACATCAAGGATTGGGATGTGTGCAAATGCAGAAGGATAAGGTGATTGCCTACACTTCACGACAACTTAAGGTGCACGAAAAGAACTATACAACTCATGATCTTGAGTTGGGCGCTGTAGTATTAGCACTTAAGATATGGAGGCATTACCTGTATGGAACCAAATGTATCATCTACACAGATCATAAGAGCCTCCAACATATCCTGGATCAGAAGGAACTTAATATGCATCAGCGACGTTGGGTGGAGCTTCTTAGTGACTATGATTGTGAAATCCGGTATCATCCGGGGAAAGCTAACGTGGTGGCTGATGCTTTAAGCCGCAAAGAATGTGTGAAACCACTACGTGCTCGAGTGTTGGCATTGACTATTCAAATCAATTTGAAAGCTCAGATCCAAATTGCACACGGTGAGGCATTGAAAGAATAAAAACTTGCGGGAGAAGAATTCTGAGGGTTGGATAAACAAATGAGTTGCAAGGATGATGGTATACAGTACTTCATGGATCATATATGGGTAACCAGATGGGGAGGTGTATGTACCTTAGTCATGGATGAAGCCCACAAGACACGATATTCAGTCCATCCTGGTGCAGATAAGATGTACCATGATCATAAAGATTTGTACTAGTGGCCAGGCATGAAGAAAGACATTGCTATGTACGTAAGCAGATGCTTGACATTCTCGAAAGTCAAAGCTAAACACCAAAAACCATCAGGATTATTACTGCAACCTGAGATTCCCGAGTGGAAATGGGAGAACATAGCCATGGATTTTATTACCAAACTCCCTAGAACAAGCAACGGGCATGACTCGATATGGGTCGTAGTGGATCAGATGACGAAGTCAGCTCATTTCTTGCCGATCCGAGAAAACTACAAAATGGATAAGTTGGCGAGATTGTACATAAAAGAGGTCGTGACACGGCACAAAGTGCCGGTGTCCATCATATCCAACCGTGATAGCCAATTTACTTCACGATTTTGGCAGACACTACAGAAAGCGATGGGAACTCGATTAGATATGAGTACCGCCTATCACCCACAGACAGATGGCCAAAGTGAGCGAACTATACAAATGTTGGAAGACATGCTGAGGGCGTGTGTAATCGACTTTGGTGGTAGTTGGGACACTCATCTACTGCTGATTGAGTTCTCTTACAGCAACAGCTACCATACGAGCATTGGATCTGCTCCATTTGAAGCATTGTATGGAAGGAAATGTAGATCACCTGTTTGTTGGGCTGAGATTGGTGAAAGTCAGTTAACAGGCCCAAAGATCATTAAAGAATCAACTGACAAAATTTTCCAAATCAAAGATAGACTAAAAGCTGCCAGAGATCACCAAAAGAGCTATGCCGACAACCGTCGGAAGCCTCTTGAATTTAACATTGGGGTTCAAGTTTTACTCAAGCTCTCTCCTTGGAAAGGAATTGTTTGGTTTGGGAAGAAAGGGAAGTTAGCCCCAAGATACGTAGGACCATTCGAGATTATAGAAAGAATCGGTCCAGTGGCTTACCGATTAAGGTTACCACAAGAACTCAGCGGCTTACATGATACATTCCACGTGTCGAACCTCAAGAAGTGTTTGGCTGATGAATCCCTTCACGTACCAATTGAGGACATCAAGATTGACGAAAAGCTTCCTTTTGTCGAGGAACCCATTGAGATCATGGATCGAAAGGTCAAGCAATTGAAGCGTAGCAGAATACCAATTGTCCGCATGAGATGGAATTCAAAATGAGGGCTAGAGTTTATATTGGAACAGGAAGACCAAATGAAACTTAAATATCCACATCTATTCGAGGATGACACTCTTGGACCTAACTCTAGCTGAATTTCAAGACGAACTTCTCTCAACTAGGGGATACTGTGACATCCGTCACCTAAAGGTCCGTCAATTAACGTGGTTTCCGTTAACTTTTCTCGAACGTTCATTCCTCATCCTTATAAACTATTAGTGTGGATATCATTCTTTCTTTATCATCTTTATGCTTGTGCTCTCATCTTAAACATATGCTGTCTTTGATATTTTAGAATTTTCATCATCGTTATCATTAAATATACCATTTTTATATAATATTATTGTCATTAATAAAACCATTTTTAAGTTACCAATATCATTAATTACATTTTTATCATTAATATAACTAGTCTATTTAAGACCTTTGCAACCGAAACAAATTTGGGAAACTCGAGGGTTAAGTGCAGGGACCAAATGTGACATTTTGCTAAATTAGGACTGGGTATATAAACCCCATTTCTAGCTCTAGCCTCATTTACTCCATCTTCTCCTTTATCTTCTTCTTCTCCACTTTTCTCCTCCTCCTTGAACCAAAACCGCCCCATTTCTTCGCGTTTTCACCGGCAAGACCTCGACTAGAGCTGAGTCTACTCCATTCTTGAAGGTAGAAGACCTTGGTCATCCCTTTTCTTGCTAGTTCACTACTGTCCATTTAGGGTTTTGGGTGCTCGGGGCAAACCTGAGCACATGAGGTCGTGTGGGTGCGTGTGATGTCTTTCTGCGTGTTCTTCTTGTTTGGGTGTGTGCAAAATATGTTTCTGGAAGTGCTTGTGGTGTAAAACTCGTGCATGGAGCAGCCAAAAAGGCTGCTCCGCACTTCCTGCAGTCACGATTCTTCTGTTCTGGCGTCTGGGTCCATCATGCGACTGAGCCGTGCGAGTGGGTGAGTCGTGCGACTTGGTGAGTAGTGCGACTGAGTCTTTCATGCGACTGAGTCATGCGACTGAGTCTTTCGTGCAACTGAGTTGTGCGACTGGGTGCGTTGTGCGACTGAGTCATGCGACTGTGTGTTTGTGTGTGATTGAGTCATGCGGATGAATGTATGCGTGCGATTGAGTCAATGCGGATGAGTGTATGCATGTGATTGAGTCTTGCGACCGAATGAATGTGTGCGATTGTGCGTGTATCGCACGACTGAATGTCAGTCACACGAATGGAGGTTCAATCGTACGAATGAAGCTGATTTGTACGATTGAAGGTTGATTCGTGCGTATGGATGTTGAGTCATGCGATTGGGTGCTGTGTGGTACGACTGAATGATGAGTCACACGAATGAAGGTCCAATCGTACGAATGAAGCTGAATCGTACGAATAGGGGTTGAATCATGCGGATGGAGTTTTGAGTTGTGCGTCTGGTCCTGTCATGCGACTGAAGTTGCTGCGTATGAATTCCTTTTGTGTATGGTGTGTGCATGTCGTGTGATGTTAAGGTGACATCGACACGGTTTGCCATTGCTAATGACAATGTTAAAGTCAACACTGTCAAACTTACTAATGATACTCCAAATCAAATCGACTTAGCATTTTACAATTATCAAAAACTGATTCTTAACTACTAATATTTACCAAATACTTCTTAAAAAACAATGGAACTTTTATACAAATATCACCGACAATGGCGACGACTTCTAGTACTTGGATCTACATAAGATCTGATACGTGTGTCTGCTTGTGTGTGTTACACGCGACCGAACTGATACAACCCGAACTAACGGATAGGTATTGGTAGTACTACTAGGTTGACACCCCCACCCTTGTTTGTTGGTATACTAGTTGGTACCAATAGTGGCCAAGAACGGGCCCTTGGGTGAATATATTCCGACAAGATTCTATGTGTACGCCGTTAGGTTTGGTTGTAAAGCTCATTGTCATGTGATTTTGCTTACTTATAACTGTATGCACGGTATTCCACAACATTTCATATACAACATCAATTACTATTTACTATTTAACTCTGCGAGCTCACCAAAAATTTTGTTAACCATTTTGTGCATATTTTTTCAGGTGACAATGCTAATTGAAGGTCTAGGTGTGCTGCCTTAGTGGAGACCCTAGGATGCATTTTTGAGACTAAACATACTTGACAAACATACATTTTGGAATCATTGTTGTAGTCTGATTAAACAACTTCATTCTTTTTATACTTGTTCCCGGGTTGTGGGAAATACATTACAATTGTTACTACTTTGGCTATGTGAATCATTTAACATGTTATGCTTAGGGCTATGTTGTCGTGAATATTGACCAAACACGACACAAGTCTCCTTTGTGTCGGGTGTCGTCATGACACGCTTTCATATCAGTTATTATATTGCATCTCTATTGTCTACCATGTGTTATGATGATCCCTTACATCCCTGTGTTTCTACTTTTAACGGGGGTGTGACAACACGTCTACAAGTAACAGGCAGCTTAGCACAAAAAGCAGCAGAAATAAAACTTTTATTGACACCCGAATCAAATAACACAGAAGCTAAAGTTTGGTTTACTAGAAACATAGCCGACACGACATCAGGGTCCGTTCTAGCTTCCTCATGTGTCATAGTGAATGCCCAGGCGCTCGCCCTTGGTCCTTCACTCCCCATCTTCTTCATCCCCGAACCCTCGGCCCTCGGCTTCTTACAGTCTTTACTCATATGACCACTTTCCCCACAGTTGAAACACCTCGTACCCCTGCAATATCTAGCCATATGACTAGGCTTCCTACACTTAAAACAAACACTCAACCCCTATCTACACTTGCCACTGTGCTCCTTCCCACATTTGCCACACTTCTTCGATCTTGTACCCTGTGTAACTACATGGCGATCTTCCACTCGTGCCTTCTTGTTACCCGTTGTGGCATCACCCCGACCAAACCTCTTCCCATTCCAGTTCCGATCACCACCACCCTTCTTGCTACCTTTAGCCATCACCACTACAATCCTCTCATCATACAACATCCCTACCAAATCCACCGCTGACCTAATCGTGCTCGGTCGGGTAGCGATCATGTGCCTGCGGATATCTGTCGGCAAGGCCTGAATATACCTTCTAATCTTTCGTGACAAGGGTTTCACCTAATCAAGCACCAGCCGTGCTATTTTGTTGAATTTGGTGGTGTATTGTTGGTGTGTCATGGTTCCCGCCTCCAGCTGCAGGAATTCTCTCTCAACCTTATCCATTTCCCTATGAGGACAAAACTCCTCAATCACCAACCTTTTCAGCTCGGACCATCTCATTCTCCTAATATCCCGACTACCCTCAGCTTGGACAATATTGTCCCACCTGCATAAAGCTGAGTCCATGAAAGAGTGGGTAGCAAACTTCACCTTTTGATCCTCTTGGCACTCGCTGATATTTAAAAAAACTTCCATTTCTCTCACCCATCGGTGAGCAGCAGCAGTGCCATTACCATCAAAAGTAGGGGGCTTGCATCATTGAAACGCCTCACAGTTACAGCCTCGTGCCACCTCCGGCGCAGGCTCTTCTTCTTCCTCTTCTTCATCATCAAAGAGAACCGTTTCAGGCTTCGGTTGCTCCCGTCCTCCCGAGGACCTATTCCTCTCCTTTCTTTCCCCTTCCCGTACATCCTTGATAACTTCGGTCACCAC
>BJCM01152883.1:0-13895 GCA_018326385.1 Flaveria bidentis | reverse complement strand
CTAGCTTCTGTCACCACCACAGTTCTTTCATCGTATAATCTCCCCGCCAAGTCAACCGCCGACCTAAACACGCTTGGTCGGGCAGCGATCATGTGCCTGCGGATGTCTGCTTGCAATCCCTGAATATACCTCTTGATCTTTCGTGATAGAGGTGTCACCTGGTCAGGCACCAGCCGTGCCATCTCGTTAAACTTGGTGGTGTACTGCTAATGTGTCATCGTCCCCGCCTCTAACTGCAAGAACTCCCTCTCAACTTTGTCCATCTCCCTGTTAGGACAAACTCCTCAATCACCAACTTCTTCAGCTTAGACCATCTCATCCTCCCGATAGCCCGACTACCCTCAGCTTGGAAAACATTGTCCCACTAGCATAAAGCTGAGTCCATGAAAGAGTGGGGAGCAAACTTCACTTTCTGATCCTCCCGACACTCGCTAATGTTCAAAACAACTTCCATTTCTCTCACCCACCGGTGAGCAGCAGCAGCAGTGTCGTTACCATCAAAAGTAGGGGGCTTGCATCGTTAAAACACCCCGTAGTTACAGCCTCGTGCCGCCTCTGACACAGGCTCTTATTCTTCCTCCTCTTCGTCATCAGAGAGAACCGTTTCAGTCTCGGGCTGTCTTCTTTCGCCCGTAGGTCTACTCCATTCCTTCCTCTCCCCCTCCCGTACAGCTAATCACTTCAGTCACTACAGACGGTAAGATTGTCTGCATGACCTGATGCACCTCTTCAACTATAGCCTCTTTCACCGAGGCCCTTAGGTTTGCACTCTCATCACCACCCTTCGGATGAGGGGTCTCTGGTTCTTCATGAACCACCTTTTCCACTCTGGGTCTTCCCCTCTTGGGTCGCGGTTCAGCACCACGACCTCTACCACATGAAGCTGTAGAAGATCTACCACCGGCCATCACACACACTAAAAGATTCAAACACCAACATGGTCATTCAATGAAACAGCTCAATTTATGTCAAGTATAGTAAGTCCCTAATTACAGTGGCCAGTTGTGATTAGCCACTTACTTTACTCTTCATACCCCAAGCATTGCCTGTCTTGACTACATCAGTATCTAAATCTACCAGCAACACATAACCACATAACATGCGCACGTAATACAGGTTAACATTAAGGAAAATACCTGATGGCACGCAGCTACTCAGACTGGCATCCCTTCCCTTTTTGTCCCATTCTCAGTTTTAGTTTAGGTTTATTTTGAAAATTTAACCGTTTCACTTAAACTTTGGCTCTGATACCAACTTGTAAGGCCCCGTTCCGGGGACGCTTACAGCTGGTCATTCATTGCACATGAAACATATATTTTCATTAAAGAAAAGAAAACACTGCAGCGGAATCATTAAAACTGACATCTCATTTCATTATAAAAGCTTTTGCAAAACAATACATCGTTATCAAATTACAAAATACGTGTTGCATTACATCACAAAAGCATTATAAAAATGGATGCCTCCAAAGAGCTGAGTAGCCACCTCGTGCCATCCCCAGCAACATTACCTGCCAACTAAAAACACATAAAAGTTAGCGTTGCTGAGTAAGTTCTAGTTTTATAATAAAACATACTTTATCTTCCGTTTAAAACCATTCTTTACTTTCTTTCAAATCATAACAGACTTTAGAATGTGATCACACATCGTACGTACACATAGGTAATAATTATTATCTTCATCATCATTCATCACATACTTTCATTAACTCTTTCCTTCTCCATCACATTCATTATCACTTCCTGGATCAGTGTCATGAGCTATGCCCCAAACAAATGGGGTATTAGGCCGAAGTTCATAATTGACTTCCACAATACACATACCTAGCACCAACACCGGGGTAAGCGACAAAGATCCCAACTGTATACTACACCCCCAACATTATGCATACTCGGATACTGGGTCGAAGATCATAATATGACTTCCACACTGCACATAGTCTAGCACCAGCACCGAGGTGGGTAACCACTATAAACCACTGTATACAACACCCCCAACACTATGCATAACTTGAGTACTGGGCCGAAGATCATAAAATGACTTCCACACTGCACATAGCCTGGCACCAGCACCGAGGTGGGTAACCACTATAAACCATGTACCACACCGTTGGTCAGTCACAAAGACTGGAACCCCTGCGTGTATCCTTAAGGGTTAGCTAAACCACATGCAGTTGAGCTTACGACATTTTAGAGTTGTGCACCTCTATACATATTGCGTGCAAGCCTTTCCGTACCTTCTCTTTCATTAATGCATGCATTCTAACATTATGTTCCTTTTTCATTATCTTTATACTTTGTCATTTCTTTCACAACTATAACACGTAAAGCTACAGGAAAGATTAAAATACATCATAATAAGGAACAACAACATGATCACACAAAGCATCGCCATACAAGGCATCACATACATACATAACATACATCATACATACCATCATATACATACAACATCGCACCTCACCAGTCCTGCCCATCATCATTTATAACCTCAAAAGTCAGAACCTACATCTGCACTTTTCCTGAAAGTCAGATAATAAGCTACATTCATTCGGGCGTATGGACCCTATTCAGTCGCATGGTCTTCCATGTGTATGAGAATACCAAGGCAAATGGACTCTATGGGCTATTGAACACTTAGGCATATGGACATCTAGTCGCATTGCCTCGAGTCGCATGACTCCAATGCGTATGAACCTCAGTCGCATGGTATTCGGGCATATGGACCTCAGTCGTATGACCTTCATCTACATTTCCTTCAATCACATGGCACTCATCTGCATTTCCTTCAATCGCATGGCACTCATCCACATTTCCTTCAATCGCATGGCACTCATCCGCATTTCCTTAATCGCATGGCCATCATGCGTATGACTCTCAGTCGCATGGCATCCAAGCGCATGGACTTCAGTCGCGTGCACTTTGGCCGTATAGCCTCCAGTCGCATGCCATTCAAACGCATGGACCTCTAGTCGCATGAGCCCTAGCTGGGTGCAGAATGCAGTTCATCTCGAACCTAATCTGCACTTTTCAGCCTCCAAACCTTCTCAACCTGGTTCTAAGCCCAAATCAACCATCCCAAACCTTAGGAATACATACCACAACACCATTCAAGCACAACCAAGCCCGAAATCAAACCCCACCTGCATCATACACATACGCATACACATACAAACGGGTTTTCACCCAACAAAACCAAACACGATTTGTCATGTGTTCCAGCCCCAAAATCAATTGAAAATGTGTAAAAGAGGGGTCCTAGAACTCACCTTGAAAGCCTCTTCGAGTAGAGCTTCTCAAAAACTCGTTTGCCTTTGACTTTTGCACCTCGATTCTTCGAAAACCCTAGGTTTTGCTCTTTCTTCTTTCACTCTCTCTATCTAACCGAATGAAAAGGGAAGAATGAGGGGACAATGGGCTGCCATACCCCTTTTATACCCCCACTCCACCAAAGATTTTCCCATTTTGGCAAGTTTGGTCCCTCGACTTTAGGCTTTATTTCTTTTCTTTCTTTTTCCTTCTTTCTTTGGCTTCGAAGGAAATAACCGGGTGTTACATGTTGAGTTTCCTACTATGTTTGTTTGGAAGCAGGATAAGAAAATATGGGAACCTAGAAAGACCGGATTTTCAATTGGTAGAATTCATTATGTTTCTCCTGCTCTTGGTGAAGCTTATTTTTTAAGGATTCTATTAAACAAGGTTAGAGGTCCAAAATCTTTTGATGACATTCTCACGGTAAATGGATGTAAATTCAAACCTTTAGAGAAGCATGTTATGCTATTGGATTGTTAGATGATGATACGGAATATATTAAAGCTATTCAAGAAGCAAGTCATGCAAGATCCGATTACTATATACGTTCTTTGTTTTCTATTATGTTAACGTGTAATACTCTTTCAAGTCCAGAATATGTATGGGGAAAAACATGGGAATTTTTATCTGACGGCATCCTTTATACATAACGACGTAATTTAAACGTTTCAGGTATAAATCATAAATAACTGTTAATATTTTAATTGTAATTATTTTTAAATTATTTTTAATTAAATTCATATATACTTCTATGATATAAGTCATATTACTTGTAAAAATATAACATATAACAATTGGGATCATAAATATATATTAAATTATATATATATATATATATATATGTATGTATATTCATGTTATACTTTCTTTTTTAACTAATTTAATTTAATATATGTTTTGTGTTTTAAGATTTACACCTTCATGATGATCAACGAAAGAACTTGACTTTGTGCAAAATTGAAAAGATTTTAAATCGTAATAATTCTACATTACGAAATTGGAGTACGATGCCTTACCCTGACTTGGACTCCGTTGCTTCTTCAAATAATCGTTTAATCATAGAGGAGTTGGATTATGCTTGAAATGACCTTCAAAAGGAATTCAACAATCTTTTGATTGTGTTAACCGACGAACAAAGATGTGTTTTTAGTGAAATAATAAAAGCAGTGGAAGATAACAAATTCAGTGTTTTCTTTGTGTACGGATACGGAGGAACCGGTAAAACATTTCTTTGGAAGACATTATCTACTTCCCTTCGATCGAAAGGAAATATTGTTTTGAATGTTGCTTCAAGTGGGATTGCTTCTTTATTGCTTACAGGAGATAGGACAACACATTCTCGGTTTTTAATTCCATTAAACCTAAATGAGGACTCAGTCTGTCATATAGAGCCAGATAGTGATGTTTGCAATCTATTAAAGAAAACCTCATTGATTATATGGGATGAAGCACCTATGGTACACAGACATGGTTTTGAAGGTTTTGATAGGACTTTGAAAGACGTATTATCCTGTGATGATTCAAACAATTCTCAACTACCTTTTGGAGGGAAAGTAATTGTATTTGGTGGAGATTTTAGACGAATTCTTCTTGACATACCAAGTGGTACTAGACAAGATATTGTTAATGCTTCTTTAAGTTCTTCCTACATCGGGGATGATTGCAAAGTACTTAGGTTAACCAAAAACATGCGGTTAACAATAGGAGGTGAACTACATGACATTAAGCAAACAAAGATATCTGCAGAATGGTTGTTGGATCTAGGTGAAGGAAACATAGGTGGCTCTAATGATGGTGAGGCAATTATAGAGATACCAGATGATCTTTTAATTATGGATTCAACTGATCCTAATTTTGATCTTAACGATTTCTTTTATCCTTCGATTATTGAAAATTTTGGGGTTTCGAATTTTTTTCAAGAGCGAGCCATTCTTGCACCCAGAAATGAAATAGTTGATGAAATAAATGATCGGTTGCTATCTACGTTTCCCAAGGATGAAAAGGAATACTTGAGTTCGGATAGTATTTGTCAGTCCAAGAATCTACATGACGGTTTTCATCAAAGCTTATACTCACCGGATTTACTAAACGGACTAAAATTTCCAGTGTTGCCACATCACAAATTAGTGCTAAAGGGAGGTATCTCAGTCATGTTACTACGAAATATTGATCAAAGACAGGGGTTATGCAATGGGACTCGACTAAAGATCTTATCACTAGCACCACGTGTTATAGAAGCTGAAGTAATATAGGTAATCGAACATTCATTCCAAGAATTTCTTTAACGCCATCTGACAAGAAGATTCCATTTAAGTTTAAACGAAGACAATTTCCTATTTCTGTATGTTTTGCCATGATGATAAATAAAGTCAAGGGCAATCGTTATCTAGAACTGGTTTGTATTTGAGACAACCAGTTTTTTCACATGGTCAGCTTTACGTCGTTTTGTCTAGAGTTAAAAATAGAGATGGACTCAAACTCGTAATTGTTGATAAAGATGATATTCTTAGTAATAAGATAGTCAATGTTCTATATAAAGAAGTTTTTAGAGATTTGTAATTTGCATTTATAGCTATAAATCTATTGAGTGTAAAAGTATTATCAATATGTACTTGTAAATGAAATTTATAAAGTATCTGTTTATTATAAATGTTTGTTAATTTTATAATTTGTTTGACTCGTATCTATGTACCCACATGGGTTCATAACCTAGTATTATATAAAATAAAATATAAGTATAACTAACTAAAAGTTATTCATTTCTAACTTTATAAAACATACAAAACACACACACACACACACACACACACACACACATATATATATATATATATATATATAAATATATATATATATATATGACAAACAAGTCATATAATATAAATTATTCGAATTATAACAATAAAAGACAAATTATCATAAAAGTATAAAAAAATTTATAAAATAACATTAGTTGTCCATAAATAATAATCATAATACATAAATAACACATTGAAGTTGAGAGTGATTGTGAAGATGACATGTGTGTAAATTATTATTAGTATAGATATAACGCACTTGGTTTTATTTATGTTTTTGTGTTATTTAATAGTTAATTAATTTTTTTCCTACCGTGTAGTACATAAATAACTAAAGCTAGTATATTATATATAGACGGAACTAGCTGGATGATTTTGTTTTTATGCCTAACGTAATATGTACTCATATCCTTAAATGTAATTAATAATAATAATCCTTCTTCAATTCGTTAGGTGTTGACAAACGTCGACATTCTCTCAATCCTAGTTTCATTATCATATCCAACAATCTTCGTTTTAGAATCCAAAAACTGATGGGTATTCTCACCTCTGCTATTGTCAGATCACTATATGAAGGCGAGAGAAATATACTGAGATCAGTTGTACTCAACATAAGAGATGAATCATTCAAACGCGTAGTCAAGTGGCTAAAAATGGGAGATGAGTTGTGTAGAGGAAGGATGATACCTATGAGTTCACAACTAACGGAGAAGGTGAAAGACATCTACAGATTATGCCAACGATCCATTTATAACGACGATACAGCGTTGATGCTGGCATTACGTATGGGACTTACGGATATGGCTTGGGGATTCATAGAATGTGCAAAACAAATAGATACAAATCTTCACACTGGTGATGTAGGGGTCGAGTCTGTTAAACAATTCCTTTGGCGCACAAACTTTCACGGGCAAACCGCATTCGAGATTGCAATCAAGAAAGGTCATGACGAGGTGGCCAGGCTATTGTTGAACAATGCCTCTCTCCATCGTTTAATATCGGAGTGGAATCAAAGAAGAAAAACTTTACTTCACCTGTTAAACGACTGTGAACATGATACATTCATTTTTGATATGTTAGAGGATCAGAAACGAATATTTACACTCAACAAGGTACGTTTTTACGATACTAAGTTCCAAGCTAATTCTATCTTTTTTATCATTTAACTACCTTTTCAATCTTGACATACACACACACACGTATAACATGCATTTCGTTGTCTAAGATGTTTAATCAAAATAAAGAAAACCAACAGGATAAAGTACCATGAAATTTCTAATATTAAATTTTAGTGGATGGAGTCATTATTACAAAACAGATATATATTTGATACGAAAACATCGATGGTAAATTTTCCCCACCTTTTGCTACGTTTGTTATTCATTAACATAAATATAATTAGTTAATAAAATCAATTGAAAAATCATAATCATATACATCAAAAAAATAACAAAAAAATAATTTAAATGCATCCATAGCAAAATTAAGGAAATAAAGATAAGTTAACACAATGCGTAGCAATATTCAAAGAAGAGATATTACATTCCACCAATGTGAAATTATGGTAAAGTATTTGTTTTTTAAAAGAATGTAATGGATTCAAACCCAGATAATATATATCATAAATTAATTTAGAAGTAACATATGTATACCGATAAAAAAAATATTGCATTCCAATATACAAAATTTATGAACCGGATTATTAACGGTAGATAACAATGATTGATGGGGACGGTACACGTGGTGACTAATGTTGGTCTATGTTTTGTTACTTTTTAGTGTAATTTGTTTAGTTAAAGGGTTAATGAAGAATAAGAAAAATAGTAAACAAGAAATATTAAATTATGTATCCTAATAATTAGCGTATTGCTAAGAACTTATTAATATAGTATAAGTGGGTAATATATAATCTCACACATGGTAATATTGTAGTTATTTTTTAACAAAATGTAAAAACATTTCACACGCATGTTGCGTCATGTTAGCTCACAAAATTTAAATCAAAACATAAAACAAAACATAACTATATTGGACCACACATACATCTTGTATCGTGTTAACTTGAAAATCTTATAATGAAACATAAAATGAAAGTTTGCGAAAAATAATAACTACATGGGACAAAATTTGAAAGTAAAAAAGTTGAGAGGTTAAAATGAAAAATATAAAAAGATTGGGTTAAAAAAATCAAATTCTATGAGGTTACGTTGTATAAATGAAAAGTTTTGAATTAAAAGTGAAAAATATTAATTTTCTTAAAAAAACATCCTAAACATAAGATAAATAATATCCATTTTAATAATTAGTATAATTTAAATTAACATGTTGGTAAGAGTTTTCTGCATATCAAACAAATAAGTAATATATAATTCTCACGTGACAAAAATGTAATTAACTCAAATTGTATATATATACATTTATCACGTTAGAAACATCTTAAAACATTTTGGTTTACACAAGTTTAGGGTACTTTTTTAAACATTTATTACTTTTCGGCTCACTTAAAATTAACTACGGTTAAACTTTATAACTTACATTTATCTAACTGATTTTTTAGCTCACTTATCTAAAATTTAACATTATATATCGTTCTATACATCCCATTACAGTTTGTTTATTTTTATCTATAATTAGTATAAATTTTCATTTAAAACGGAATTATACATTATAATATAAAAGAAATCAAAGTATAAGCGTATAAGTTGTTAATTATAATTCAATTTTTCTATTTTTTTTTATAATTTCTTCTTATTTTTCTTCCTACAAATTTTAATAAGATGTTGTATTAATTAATTTATACATTGTTAATTTACCAAAGTCTTTCTCTCAATGTTCCAACATGAAGCATCCTAAACCATTTTGGTTTACTCAAGTTTAGGGTACTTTCTTTATCATTTATTACTTTTTGGCCCACTTAAATTTAGCTAAGAATAAACATCATAACTTACTCTTATCTAATGGACTTTTTAGCTCACTTACTTTTTATTTTACTCTTATTCATTCATTCTAAACAGAGTTTTACGCCATAATATAAAAGAAATCAAAGTATAAGCATAAAAATTGTTAAATCTGATTTCAAATTTTTTAACTTTTTTTATAATTTCTTCTTATTTTTCTTCCTACAAATTTTAATAAGATGGTTTATAAAATTAATTTATACATTCTTGTTTTACCAAAGGCCTTTCCAACATGGATATTTTTAACTAGTTTGTTTTTATCAATAATGTCGAGTATCACCTTTTCTTATGTAAACTTACGTATTTTATCAACGCCCATTCAATAAACAAAAACACTACAATGTGTCGACATTTGATTTTTTACGATTTCATGCTCCCGTGACAACGGATTGTCTTATTACTAGTTCATTGACATTAGTTCTATGAAGGAATAAAAAATAAAAACTATAAAAGGTAAAAACTTTAAATCACATCCTAACCGATGAGGCATCATCATCATGTCGTCTCAACCATCACCAATGGAGATATGAGCCATCAATACCACCGTACGTACGTTTGGCCAGAATCCTAGAAAGTAACATCAGACTGAAGGCGTTAGGGGCCGGTGCTGATGATAGGCCCTGTAGTGGGTGATGTTGTTATTATTACAAGTATACTAATTAAAAAGTAGGACCTACATATAATATAGTGCTTGATTATTTTGATACTTTAATATTTTAAATTAAAAACCCAAAATTTCTATACATATTATATAGTCTTATATATATCGTATACGGGGTCATATAATTTTATACGGGAAGTATAACCCTCTCTGACATCTCCCTGAAATTTTCTCGTAGTCAATGTCAAAATTTGTTACGCGTCATATAGGCTTATATGCGTTGTAATAGAGGTCATTAGGGCTATATAAGACGTATAGCTCTGTGACATCCCCTGAATTTTTCTCGTCCATGTACGCCGCATATGAACCACTACGCGGCGTACAGGGGTGTCGATTTATCTGAGTGAATATGTTTATATTCCCTATATTATTTTAACTATATATATATAATATGTTAGGGATTTGGTTTTTTCACACTTTATTAATTGAAATCATTAATGTTCATACGCTTCAAGGACAAAGAGTTTTACGTTGTAACAAATAATTAGGATCAAATATGTAATACTTTAAAAGTTAAGATCAATTTTATAGTATAGTAATATCACAGTAACCAACCATATAATTAACTTTTTTTCAAGAGATAGAAAGTCAGAAAAAAGAGGAAGGAGAGAGACTAATTATATATTTAAATAATAGATTGTTGTTTGTAATCTTCTATATATTTTACTTATATATAATAGAAGAATAATTATTGTAACACGAGTTGTCTTTATATATGCATTCTTAATATTTTATTTCCTTTCTTTTTAGCCTCTTTTATTAACATATTAGGTTTAGTAAACTCGTATATTACACATATTTAATAAGTAAATTATTAAATATAAAATTTTTTATTAACTATTAAATAATATGTAATTTAAATTATGTATGAGTTAGTACTATAGGTAATAAAATAATAATATTTAAAAATTTGTTTTTATACTTTCTTTGTTTTTCTAAAAAATAAATCAAACATTTCGTTTTAAAACAAAACATATTAAAAAATATCATTTTTAAAATATTTCATGTTTTAAAAAAAGTATGATGTACTTTCTAGAAAATTTTATTTTTATAAAAATTTGTTTCTCTATAAATAAACATTAATAAAAAGATTTATTTCTTAATCTTTCTAAAAATAGCTTATAATCAAAAAATAAAATTAAATACTATAATTAATAATTAATTGAGTCACTTAATAGGAGAAAGAAAAAGAAAATTTTGTTAAAAATGAATGTGATATTATCATGTGTCATCTGTAATTATCATTTTATGTCATGTGTCATCTTTAGTTACTTTTTTATTATAAACAAAAAATAGATTTTTTCCTTAATTTACTTCTTACTCAAATCATAATTTTCTTATTCTTTTCGACTATTAAATCATTTTTTCTTATTTCAAAAAGAATTCTTTTTATAAGTAATTAATTTTTTAATGATGTATGATTGTTTATATGAAATCTTCTATACGCTATTTTCTTTGCAAAATGAAAATATTTAAATTTTTATTTATAAATATTTCAAGAAATAAATTATTTAACTTTATAACATATAGTTAATAATCTAGTTAAAACTATAAAGATAATTGTTAACATATAGAGATTGATTTTAGAAAAGACAAAAGGATGGAAACAAACAAGGGTAGATGCCTTGAACAAGATGAAAGTTTGGTATTTTTTTTCTTTTTTTGAAATAAAAAAGAAAGAAGATTGTTGTTGAAAAAATATGGGCATGCTTAAAAGGATATTGTAAATATCTATAATACTACAAGAAGCATTTCAGTTGGATATAAGGATAATTTTATTTATATTTGAATACATTTATAATATACTAATTAACAATTTGTTTATGCTTGATGGGTTGTATCATATGCTATATTAGTTGTATTCATCTTTTGTTTTTTGTTATATTAATCCTAAATATTTTTGTTTTAACCCAATACTTAATATCTTTTACAATTTAGCCCCAATATTCTTTTACTTTCAACTTTAATGCACAATACTTTTCATATTTTACAAATTATTCGTTTTACATTCCGGTCTAAATTTTACGAGTTAACACGTCGTAACTTGTGTGTGTGGTTCATCATTTTACGCTTATTTTCCCCATTTAACGTCCCCATCGCAATACGCTGGTTTTAGATCGACTCACTTATTATTTTATATGTTTTACGTTTTGTCTGCGTGGTTTAACGTTTTTACGTCCACTTTTTGTTTGTTTTTTTAAAATTTTAAGTGATCACTAGACGTAGTGTGTCATTGATGTTACTTGGTACGGTTTACGCCTCCCGCTGTAACGCGATGACTTAATACTAGTTTATACTAATAGTTATCTGGTAAATCTCACTCTTTACTTATTTTCGTTCCATCTCTACCTATCAAACATGCTTTAAAGCATTACATACAATCTATAAAAGAAACTAAATCAATTTATTCCAGTTTTAGTTGCTGACGCATTTTTAGTCTTTTACATAGATGTTTATCTGTTTATGCTCTTTATGTATTTTTGAAGTCAAAAGAGCCCTTTATAGAAATACCAAAGTTTTATATAAAAATATAAAATAATTATTAATTTTTTTATATCATATAACAATGATATACTTGAATTATATATTATAAAATCGTTAAATTTATGTTAAAATTTAATAGAAAAATAGTAAATTTTGTGCAAGTTATTTAAGTTCGATAATAAAAAATATAATTACACGTAACAGTTTATCAATTTGGGTAACATAATTTTTTTCTACTAGTGGACACTTACTTATCTCTCATTCACTAAATATTTCTAAAATGCGTTTATGGTAAATTAGAAGTAAATACGATGTTCACACTCTTGTAATGTCACTTCATCCAATCTTAAGTATCTAAAAGCTATACTAAATTAGAATATTTATTGGTTTTTTAAGAATATTGCCTTAACAAAAATAATCTTTTATAACAAAAAGACATTTGAAATTAATGATTTTTTTAATATGTGATATAAAGTTGTGAGCTTTCAAAATAAACATCACCACTTAAAACTGTGAGAATACAGGTACCAAGAACAAAACAAAAAATGTATATTAGAATCATCAAAAGTGTAGTTGTTAACTACTTACAGCAACTATTAAAACATTTACGACTACAACCCCTGAACAAACTTAAAATTACAAATATAGCTAAAACTATCAATACTCCCCTCTAATTCCAAGTCACAATTTCAAACTAAATTCTCAACACCTAACAAAAACCTCATCTCAACAAACTTCACTCGAGATAAAGCCTTTGTTGACACACTGCCTTTTGAAGATCACCACAAACAAAATCAACTTGAATTTGATCTCCTTTAATACAATCTCTTATAAAATGAAACCGAGTATGAATATGCTTTGATCTTCCACGAAAAACAGTATTTTTCATCAAAGCAATAGCTGACTTGTTGTTAACTAACAACTTCACGTTATCTTGCTTCTTCTCAGTTAATTCTTCAAGTAAACCATTTAACCAAACTGCTTGACAAGCTTCAGAAGTTGTAGCCATAAACTCTGCTTCACAACTTGACAAATCCACCATTTTGCTGTTTTTGAGAGTGCTAGGAGACAATAGATGTTAAAAGAAAATATATTCCGTGAGTAATTAGGGGATCAGCTTCCTACATCATATCCCATCCTAAAATAATAAGCTTTTTCATCCAGCAATATACCCATTGTATTACAGCCTGTGTTTCCATCTATAGCTTTTCATAGGCTCTATTTATTATTGTATTTCTCATTTTATAGATAATCAAATCAATAATACACAGAATTCTTGTAATACTAGTGTAAGAACATGGTATCAGAGCAGTGAATGATCCTTGGATCAGTTCATTTGCTCGTGCTCATCATCTACCATTTTCCCATCTCAGCCACCAGACCACCATGTCCGAAGACGGCAATCTGATCAGCAATGATGATCTCTCAACACAACTTGCCAACCTTCTCAAGAACAGTCTTACCCCAAACCCAAATCAAAAACAAAACCTTTCAGATAGTCTCAAAATCAGCCTCTAATTAAACAGCAAAAAATATGCCTTGTGGGCTAGGATGATCCGAGTAGCCATAGGAGGCAAATCAAAGAACCTCCTTAGCCACTTATCAGGGAATCCAACACCCCCAAAACCAACTGATGACACATACGATCAGTGGGAACAAGATGATCTTGTTGTGTTTTCATGGA
>BJCM01152880.1:0-23378 GCA_018326385.1 Flaveria bidentis | reverse complement strand
TGCATCCTCTGCTTCCTTCATCTCTCTTGACACTTCCATGTCAGCCAATTCATTAAGTTCCTCTAAGAGGAGAGATATAATCTTATCAATGTCATAGTTCCTGGTCTGCAGGTAAGTAATCTCAACTCATCATCTTGAGTGTTTGGTCTGGGAACAACCCTGATTGCAGCTTGCATAAAGCCTGAAGACCCAGAGGAACTTTCTCCCCTTAGCTTTCTCTTCCTCTCTCTCCCCTCCTCCTCAATCTCCTTAGGAGTTAGAATTCTTTTCCTTTTATCACCCACAGACCTTTATGACACAGGGTGGAGAGAGCTTTGACCTTCATTGCTTAGTGTAGCATCCAAGCTCTGGCCAGAGAGAGGTTGTGATACACCTTCACCAGTAGGTTTTTCACTGAGGGAATGAATTTATGAAGTAGTTTTTGGTGTGACAGGGCTCTCAGGCTCTATCACTGGGCCTTAAGCCAAGGTTTTCCCTTTGAAGCTAATCTCAGGGTCTGCCTCAACATCCAGTTGACCAATGACATTACCTGATTGCCTTTGTCTCTTTCTTAGACTGAACTCTTCAGTAATTCTGTCTTGAATCCTTTGTGCCAGCCTGTCAGCTTGTCTAGATTGACTTGGGTTGACAAGTGGCATGTTAATCAGGTCAAGACCTTCATAGTAGTTCAAGGTCTGATAGTTGAACACCTCTTGTTGCCCTTGAACGCTTTAAAGAACGAGGGCTCTTCTATCAACATCATACCTCCACCTAATAATGTAATTTGAAGTTCCTTGGGGTGGATATGACATAGCCCTTGGAATGCCTTCCTCAAAGAGACTCTAATGAAAGAGTCTATACAGTCCACATCAATGTGAACTTGAGGAAGTTGCTGAGTATGCACAATTGTAAGTGAGGATGGTGAGTCCTCAATGTCCATACTCCATGAAGAACTCCTATGTTCTATGACTGTAATGACTTTCTCCCCCTTTTTGGTAACATCACCCTCTTGCATAGGTGAGCTAGGAGTTAGGTCAATCACATTCACAGGTTCTTGTGTTCCTGGTTGAGCTCTCCTTAAAGGTCTCCCAGCTAGTTTTTCCCTAAGATAAGATATCTCAAGTTGCTGATCATTGACCCTGTTATGCAGGGTAGTCACCTGAGATTCAAGATGACTAACCTTAGAGACTAAATAGGTGCATGTTTTTGACTGTTTTTGCACCTTTAGTCTCAAGTTTCCCTTATCTTCATCGGAAGAATAATTGGGGGATGAGATAATTAGACCAAAGTCCTCTCTCTCACCACCAGCTTTAGGTTCTTGGCTGCTAGATTTCCTCTGCACATTGACAGCCTCAGTTGAAGTGTCAATGGGCTGAGTTGCCATGGTTGAGGTCTTAATGATGTCATCACTTATAGAAGTGAGAGCCTTTTCCATATGGATCTTCTGAACAGGTTCAGGTTGATCCACCTCAGTAATGGGTGACTGATGTGGGCTAGATATAGGGGACTCAGAAGCACTCATCTTTCTTTGAGTGGGGGAAGAGCAGAGAGACTCATGGTACTCACTGAAACCTAAGTCTTCATTAGTATAGAATTCAAGGTTGGGAATGGGTTGATGTAAGTCTAAAGGCTGGGGATGGTAACTGTCCCCTGAAGGTTGTTCACTTGAGTGTTGAGACTCAGAGTGAAGGTTTAAGGCAGTTGGGCTTGTGAGCTTATCAGGCGGAGCATGAGGAACCTCAGCACTGATTCTTGAAGAGATGGGAGAGGTTTGCTCCTCAGGAGAAGTGGGAGCTCTAGTATCCACTTCCTCCTGTATGGGTGAGTGTATGGGGGCCTGCACAAGCTCAATAGCTTGAGCAGGGGTTTGTTTGGATTTTCTTTGGTAGGTGAGGGTGATTTGTGGTCTTTTTAGTGGTTGGGAGGTAGAAGGTCTGGGTTCAACACTAGCTTGTGTTACTAGGTTGTCACCTTGAGCAATGAGCTCTAACATTTTTGGGACAAGGGCTGTTTCTATCCCTAAGAAGCCTATAGTTGGCTTCTTCATGATTTTAAAGATATCAGGCTTCATCTGTCCCAATTTAAGATATTACATGTTTCCCTCAATTGTGAGCCCAGTTCACAGTTGAGAATGTATTGAACATATCTAGGAAACATGTAATACTCTAAGGAGTCCAAGTTACAAGCAAATTTGTGTAAACAAATTGAGAGTACCTGAACTTGACCCCTTGAACCATTCCATGCACTATGAAGGAGAGATCCTCGGGAATCTGGTCCCACCCTCCATGCTTGTTTGACAAGCTATGGATAACCACATGAAGCAGGTATTTCCAATGGGATAAGACCTTCCCTTTCCTGAAGGTCTTTACAGAGAAATCTCCCTCATAGCCCATCTGCACAAAAGAATGATTAACAACTTCCTTTGGGAAGGGCAACTCACCTTCTTCATCATCCAGCTGTAAATGAGTGTTGATGATGGCCGAAGTGATGAAGATTGTCCTCCCCTGCATTATGGCAGACAATGCCTTCTCCCCATCCATAATGACCTCTTGGAAGGTCTTCTAGTATTCAAGCAAATGATCCTCATAGAGAGTAGGATCAATGGTTAGGGAGGTGAAATAGTTGGATAGAGCTAGAAAACAGCAAACCTATGAGAAACTATCATCTTTCTCAGAGTTCAACAGAGAAACCAGGTTGTGTTGCCTGTGAAGTTGCATGGAGAAGTCAGGGTTGTTTCTGCGGTTTAGGTCGGCCATTTTAAGAAGCTAAAAGGTGAAGGAAGGTGAAGAACAAATGCGGTTTGGGAGAATTTAGGTTTAAGGAATAGTGTAACTGAAGAAGATAGTGAAAGAGAGGGGAACCGTTAGGTATTTATGTGAAAAGGATTTGAGACAAAGTTAATGAAAGAGGATAAAGTTTGAAATCCGGATGTCGGTCCCACCTCTAAAAAATAGTTTACTTTTGCCCAAAAGTAGTTTTCTTGGAAGTCGAGAAATCTTCCGAAGGTTATTTTGCTTTGGAAGTTCTGAAGAAAAGCTTCCGAAGGCAAATTGGCTTCAGAAGGTATTTCAAAGTTCTTTGAGAATTTTGCTTCGGAAGAGATTTATACTTAGAGTTTTTATTCTAAAGAGAATGAAAAATTCCGAAGGTAAATTGCTTTCGGAAAAAAATTGTTCTTTTAAAACATAAAAGTACTTGAGTTGATTTTAAGCTTCGGAAGATATTTTAGAAATATCTTCCGAAGGTAAAATTACTGAAGTAGTTATATGTTTACTAAGACATAAGTTTCTTCCAAAGGTAATTTTTAATCTTCCGAAAAATAAAGAGATCAAAATTTTCAAAAATCTAAGAAATGTCTTTTAAAGATTTTCTTCTAAAGAGAATAAGGGCTTATGAAGGTGATTAAATAGACAACTTAGGATACACAGGTTTTAGAAATAATATGATTAAGTTTTAAGAAAAGCTATTCAAAGTTAATCATCCCAATAGCTGATACAAGATATTTAAATCTTTGTTCATCAAAACTTTGGTGAACAGATCAACATATTGTTCATTTGTGTTAACTTTAACTAGTTTGATTAATCTCTTTTCAAAGTTATCTCTAAGCAAATGATACCTGATATTGATATGCTTTGTCCTTGAGTGCTGCACAGGATTTTCTGTGATTGAGATAACACTATTGTTGTCTATGTGGATAGGAGTATCCTTGAAGTTGAATCAATAGTCCAACATCTGATTTTGAATCCAAAGCACTTGAGTACAGCAGCTTGCAGCAACAATGTATTCAGCCTCAACAGTTGATGCAGACATACATGATTGTTTCTTACATTTCCAAGAGACTATCCTTCCACCATGAAAATGATATACCCCTAATATAGACTTTGCAGTCATGTTGCAACCACCATAGTCACTATCTGTATAAGCATATAGATTAAAGTCAGAATTTTTTGGATACCAAAGGCCAAGTGATGGAGCACCTTTAAGATATCTTAAAATTCTTTTGACAGTGATCAGGTGTGACATCTAGGGGTTGGCTTGATATCTTGCACAAATGCATGTAGCAAACATGATATCAGGCCTGCTAGCTGTGAGGTACATAAGAGACCCAATCATTGCCCTGTAGAGATGTTCATCAACACAATCCCCCTCGAGATCAAGTCCAAAGGAGTGGTTCCTGGCTATGGGTGTCTTAGCAACCTTACAATCATTCATGTTGAACCTTTTAAGTATGTTTTGTACATACTTTGACTGACTTATGAAGATGCCATTGTCAACTTGTTTCACTTGAATTCCTAGAAAGAAATTGAGTTCCCCCATGACACTCATTTCAAACCTGTCTTTCATTAGCTTCTCAAAGTCATTAAAAAGCTTTGGATTAGTTGACCCAAAGATAATGTCATCTACATATACTTGAACAAGCATTATGTCATTTCCTGTTCCTTTGATGAAGAAAGTTCCATCAATAGTACCCCTTTTGTATCCATGCTAATAGAGATACTGAGATAGAGTCTCATACCACTTCCTTGTTATTTGGTGCAGCCCGTTAAGAGCTTTATCAAGCCTGCAGACATAATCAGGATGATCAGGATCTTCAAACCTAGGTGGTTGTCTGACATACAACTCTTCATCAATCACCCCATAGAGAAAAGCACACTTGACATCAAGTTGGTAGACCTTGAAGTTCTTGGATGCAGCAAAAGCTAGGAATATCCTGACAGCTTCAAGTCTTGCTACACGAACAAAAACATCTGTGTAGTCAATTCTTTCTTCTTGAGTATACCCTTGAACAACTAGTCTTGCCTTGTTCTTGATGACAAGTCCTCTATCATCCTTCTTATTCCTGAACACCAATTTGGTTCCTATGGTAGTCTTCCCTTGAGGAAAAGGACATAGGTTCCAAACCTTTTTCCTTTTGAATTGAAGCAGCTCCTTTTGCAAAGCTTAAACCCAACTTCTATCCTTTAGAGCCTCATCAATTTTCTTTGGCTCTATCTAGGACAAGAAACAAGAATGAAGATAAACATTTGCATCATGGGTTTATCCTTTTATTCTCACCCATGAATCAACATCTCCAATGATGTTTGTGGTAGGATGAGACTTGTAGATCCTTAGCTGAGGGATCACAGCAAATTGCTTAGACAGATCTAATTTTGAGACATTCTGATCTGGCAAGGAGGATTCGCCCTCCACATCAGTGATATCATTGATGAAATTTCAAGAGTGTGTGATATCATTGATGTTGCCTTCAATGGAGTGGTTATCAACATCAAGGAATTCCTGATCACTTTCACCACCACCATTTTCTCTAACATTTGAAGCTCCTTCATCTGAGTTTTGTGCCTCTAAGCTAGAATTTGAAGGCACCCCAAAAGTATCAGCAGGATTTTTCATTGATGTGCTGGTAGAAGCTTCATTTGTAGGATTGGTTACCACTGGAGCTGAAGACGTGAAGGTCTTCTTAGCTCAAATCTTGGGTCATGATCACCTGTAGGTAGTATATCTACGGACCCTAAAACATGCTCACAAAATTTGGTAAAACAGTTTGTAACTAAATCAAGATCAAATAGCCAATCTGGACCAGAACCTTTCACACTAGAAGTGTGCTCATTGAAAGTCACATTGGCTGACTCCTCAACTACTCTAGTTCTGAGTTTGTATACTTTATAAGCTTTAGCTTGAGAAGTGTATCCAATAAAATTTCAATTATCTGATTTCTCAGAAAACTTGGCAATTTGATATTTGGTATTTAAGATGGTGCAAGGACATCCAAATGACCTGAGAAAACCAATGAAAGGTTTCTCTTGTGCTAAAGTTCATAAGGAGTCTTACCATGTGTCTTAACCACTAAAACTCTGTTTTGCACATAGCAGGCAGTGTTCACTGCTTCTACCCAGAAGGTGATGGGCAGCTTAGAGCAGACAACATAGTTCTTGCAGCTTCAATTAGTGTCCTGTTTCTCCTTTCAGCAACACCATTTTGCTGAGGAGTCCTGGGAGCACTATATTGTCTTGTATTACCTTTTTCATCACAACATGTATCAAGGATTTGATTCTTGAATTCAGTTCCTTGATCATATCTTATGGTTTTGACCTTATGATCACATTGATTCTTAATCTTTAAGATGAAATTCTTTAGAATCTCAAGGGTCTTATCCTTAGTTCTAAGAAAGAAGACCCAAGTGAATCTTGTAAAGTCATCTGTGATCACCAAACAATAAGAGGTCCTTCTTAGACTCATTACACTGGTGGGGCCAAAGAGATCCATATGTAATAAGTGTAGGGGATTAATGATGAAATTTCTTTCCTTTGGCTTTTGAGATACCTTGTGTTGCTTCCCCTTCAGGCATGCAACACAGTGGTCATCACTTGTAAACTCTTTCTTTGGTATTCCAGTTACCAAATCATTCTTAATTAATTTATTCATATTTTTAAAGTTTAAATAGCATATTCTTTAATGCCAGAGGAAAGACTCATCACTATTTGCTTTAGATAGAAAGCATGAAACTTCTCCTAAGGGAGATGTTTCTTGCAAATCCTTCTTGTACATGTTCCATTTCCTTGGGGCTCTGAGCAGGATGTGCTCATGAGGAATGACCACCCCGGGCCTGAGAACAATGCACTCATGCTCAGTAAAGAGCATGTTATGACTCTTATCACAATATTGGGATACACTTAAAAGATTGTACCCAAGCTCCTTGACAAAGTTTACCTTCTCAATGCTGAGCTTACCATTTGTGACCTTGCACCTTCTAGTAATGTAACCTCCTGCATCTCCTCCAAAAGCGACTGGTCCTCCATCAATTCTTTCAAACTTTTTGAGTAGTGACCTATTGCCTGTCATGTGCCTGGAACAGCCACTGTCAATGATCCATACATTTCTGTTTGTCTTGAGCTGTTCCTGCATAAAAGAGATGGTTAGTTACATTTGGAAACCCAAGCCTCATTGGTCTTGGGCTCATCAAAAGAAGTTGGAGACAATGCAATAGTAATTGATCCTATAGTCATGCTAGAAGGATCATTTGCTGATGTTGATGAAAAACTTTCAGCCACTTGGTTTTTCTTTGACTTCCACACCACCTTTGGAAGCTTAGACTTGACCTTCAATACTTTGGAAGTTTTGTTGACTTCAAAAGTTTTGATGACCCGACGTTCGGAAGATCTTGCTTTCGCTGCAGCAGGCTTCAGTGCTTCTGAAGTATTCCTTTCTTCTGAGACCAAATTTTGTTCCGAAGGCAAGTTTCCACTTGTCTTCTTCTTCATTTTGGAGCTTACAAAGGAAAGAGATTTTCCTTCCGAAGCTTGCTTCTTCTTCTCCAAACTCTTAGAAGTTTCTTTCTTGGTCATGTGGAGAGTACTCTTTGGATTGTAAACACAATCCTTAGCAAGATGCTCATTTTGGAGCTTACATGAACCAGATGTCTTGTTAATGGAGTTCAAGTTGGTGTCTTCAGCCTTCACCACTTCAAATCCTGCAGAAATGAAGATTTGTTTCTGTGCAGAGTTGAAGGTGGCCTTGATCTCTTGAGCCTTCTTGGACTTTCTTTTGGCCTTCCTGATCAAGTTCTTTCTTCTAGACTTGGTCATCCTAACAACTTTACTCTCCTTAGAGGGATGGTGACCCTTCTTAGAATGCTCTTCTTCATTATTCTTAGAGTCATTCTTCACCATCTCCTCTTCATCCTCTTCAGTCAAAGGATCTGTGAGGGGAAGCTTATCTTCACAAGTTCCACACCTAGGAGATCTTACAAACAAGATTGTGTGTGGAGGAGCTATCTCACAAGATCTTAGTCCCTGTTTATTTTGATAACAAACTTTTACGTGCAAGGATGAGGATATTATGTTCTTGAAGGTCTCTTCTTCAAGAGCACATTTTTCTGCCTTGGCTTTGCTGATCACAAGCTCAGCCTGATATTCAGTTAACTTAGTAATGAGATCTTTGATCTGAGTCCTATTGTTTGTGTGCTCATGCTTAAGAGTTGAAATGGTTTTCTCTAAGTCCTCTATCTTTAGTTTATAATCATTTTCAGCTCTTTTAAAATAAGCTTTTAAGATATTTAAGGACTCAAGATCAGATCTCATTTCTAAGTTATAGGACCTGTATCTATTAACTTTAGCAATACATTCAGGTGTACAAAGATGTTTCATTACCTTGGCTTCATCGTGGTCTCCCATGAGTGCTTGGTTTGGTGATGCATCTCCCACCTGAAAGCTCTAGTCAAAGCCTCCTTTTTCAACAGCAACTGCATCTTGCTGCTTTGGCTTCTCATTATGGGGAGCTTTCTCAGTGTAGTTTGGTCTGGCTTGTGTTTGGCTACCATTTGTCCTTGGTGTCTTACACTCCCTTGCAAAGTGTCCTATCTGGTTACAGTTGTAGCACTTTACTTTGCTTTTATCCAGCCCAAACTTTCCACTGGTTGCATTGCTTGGAAACTTCCTCACTGTCCTCTTGTAGAACTTCTTGGCACTATGAGTGAGAAGAGCCATCTGCTGGACTATCTCCATGTACTCCAGATCATCTGGATGGATACAGTACAGGTTTTCAAGAGTGAAGAGAAAGTTTTCTGTGGTTTCATCAGTAGAGACAAAGGCATGAGAAGAACTTGTCTCTTGGAAAGGACTTCCTTGAGTGTAGCTTTCTCTTGGAGTCTCTGGGAAGGTGATGAAAGGACCCTTTTGTGAGTTGTCAGGGTAACATATAAGATGATGTTGTGGGTCAATGCTTTCCTTTTCAACCACATGGAGGGCCAAACTCAGTTGATTGCTGGAGTTACCAGATGAGTTTTGCATATTCATCTCCATCTGGTAGCCGCTAAGAATACCATACAACTTTGTGAGAGTAAGAGTCTTAAGGTTCTCATTCCTCTAACACAATAATGCGTCCATTGTCTAGGAAGAGAGGACATAAACTTCCTTACAATGTCCCTGTTCTCAAAAGTTACTCCAGCATCCATTAGATTATCCACAATCTCAACATACCTGAAGTATTGTTGAGTCATGGTTTCACCTACCTTGAAGGTGAAGTTTTTAAATTGCTGCTTCAAGAGATCCTTCTTGTTCTCCTTTGCTTCAGTGGACCCCTCATACATTAGCTTCAGTGCTTCCCATAGTTGTGGTAGTTTTGCACTTTGAAGGGCTGTCATGGCTTTCTGATCAATCTCTATTCTCTTCTTGTCTTCTTCAGAGTAATCAGCCACAGCCTTTGGAATCATACGACCACCAGTAGCAGAAGTGGTGCTTGGTATGTAAGGTCCTTCAACAACAGAGTCCTATATCCTAGAGTCTTGAGACTTGATGAAGCCTTCCATTCTTTGACACCAAGTATCAAAGTCTTTAGGAGTGATCAGTGGAGACTTTGTCATAGTTCCAATTTCCATATCAGCTTTGGTAATAGCTGCCATTTGAGTTGTTAAGTATTTTATGTGTGTGAGGGATCTTAAGATGGTGAGATCTTATATCAAGAGCCTGGAATGCTCTGATACCAAATGCTGGACCGGTGAAGGGTATGCAATTACAACACAACAACACAATATGGAGAGTTTCTTAGAACACTTAATAGATCATATAGGGAAATGGTTAACTTATGTGAAAGATGCTAAGAACACAAGTAAAATAAGAGATAGAACATGATAGCTAACAAAACAAGTATTTGGTTTTCAAGAATGTTGTATATTGCTTCTCAAGTTCTTTTACAAATGTTACAAAGCATATATCTAAAGTTACAAGTACTTGAGATACTTTATACTACATCTTACAACCGGCCATTCTTTGAAGGCTAGCTGGATACATAAGACTAGACAACTACAAAATCAAATGTAGAGTCAAAAGGCAGATTGCCTTTTGACTAGTGACTATGACATGCCGTTAGGATCATGTAGGTAACGAAATACTAACTGATTCACGTGTATACCAACTCAAATAGTGCGGAATCCTATTTGATTGGCGATCCAATTAGTGAGAACGCACTTAGAATCAATTCTAGATTGAATCTAAATGTTAAGAACGAAAGCAAATCGATCTAGTGTGATCTATGACTTGGAACAGGTTCTTAGAGGTCTCTGGATGGCTAGGGTACGATTTAGTACGTAGGTATTCGAAGTGTTATGTTTTTCCACGAATTAAGTGGTATTTATAGGTTAGGGTTTATCATTCGTGCGATTGAATCATTAGCATGGTTCAGTCGTGCGACTGAGTCATGCGGTTGATCCATTTGCACGACTGAGTGTTTAGTCGTGCGACTGAGTCAATCTCATATCACAATCGTGCGACTGATCCAGTCTCCTGGTTCAATCGTGCGACTAGTTCATTAGCAAGAAGTTTTTCATGCGTATGGTCCATTAGCATAGGCCATTCGCATGAAAACTTCACATGACTAAGTTTAAACACATTTCTCAATCATCATTGATGAAGAACTATGTAAACAACCACAAACCTATATAGTTAGTTTAATAAGCGTTAACATACAATAATCAATGAAATATTCAACATTATAAGCACAACCACACATTGTATTTCATTCAGTATCCATTCTATTACATATATTTAAGACATGAAAGACATTTTACATTAAGCTCATAAACTAGGTACATATGTATCTACAAACTCCCCCTTGGACCTAGTTTACTCTATTGTCTAACATTCTTCATAAGCTCTTCATATCGCTTGTACTTCTCCTTTCTTGTAACTCTGGATGTATTTCAAATGCAAAGCAGAGTCTTATCACGTTTGGGAATTGTAGAGCTTGTACAATGTCTTGTGCGTCATAGAACAGTGGCCACTTGTATAAGGTGTAAACATCATCAGTCGACAAGTTAGTGAGCCACATTAGGTCAAATACCCTGATAGTTTCCATACTTCCATTTCTGTTCAGAACTATGACCGCCTCACCTGTTCTCCAGTTGTAGTACCACCATTTAAAGTGTAAAGTGAAGTCCTGAGGCATCTCCCTTACAGGGATTCTAGACATCATTCGTGGAGGACTCCACTTCAGCACAACCTTAGGCTTACCAGTAATGGCATCAACTTCAGATCTTTTGATATACCTCGTTGGTTTTTGAGGTTTGAAGTTGACCCACCTGGTGTGGTACTCTTTTTTCAACGCCGCTTCAAACCAGCCAGACATCTTTCGAGGATCGGCATATAGCAACTTCAATTTTGCTAGCTGGTTAACCTCAAAACCCAGAAGAGTCTTCAGATCGTGTGGAAATCTGAAGTACTCGATTCCCTTCTCTCTTTTCACAGCATAAACGTTAAGATCTTCAAAAAATGCCCACGCGATAATCTTGCCTGACACCTTGTGATGCTTATTCACTTTATAGAGTTTGGTGTAGACATTGGGCTTTGGAGCACTACGTTGGGCTCTGATTTCTGCAAAACATGCTGCCCATTCAGCGTTTCTGAGGTTGACATTGGCGTCTGAGACTTGGGCCTGCTCTTTATTCTTCTCCGTCTCCTACTCCATTTTTTCCAGAGTTTCAAAAGTATCACTGACAAGAGTGTCACCCAAATTGGGAACGACATTTCCCTCGTTGTCAGCATACTCTGGATAATATTGGGCCGTGACATCTTCAATCTCTATCTCGTCTACGTCATTAAGCTCATCGTCACTTTCCACGTTAACTGTAGGAGCATCCTTCATGATCTCATCAGGATTTAGTCGGAAGATATCAGCCAAATGCTCATTAGTGAGGTCATGAATTATTTCTCCTTCTTCAGGAGTGTAATCCACAGACCTCCTGACTATCCCTTGCAGATCAAGAATCATTATGACTTGAGTCTTGATCTACTGAAGGGGTGCAATATCGTATTCATCTCTTTGATAGTTTGGATCTGCTTGATTTAAAACATATAACACATCAACCATTAGTCAATCATCAAAACAGAAACACACCAAAATATAAATATTCATGAATTTGATACAATATTCAATTACACATGATTTAAATTACATAAACAACTATGCATTACTTTTGTCTTGAATCATGTGTTCTTCTGCTGTCGGGGCTGATGTAGAGGCACCCTGATCTTGAGTTCTCTTGGTCCGCCTCTCACTCGCTGATATGGCACCCGACGCAGAGGAATCTCCTTCGCCTTCATCGTCTCCTCCATCCTCATCATCACCTCCATCTGTATCATCACCTTCATCATCACCTTCATCATCACCATCATCATCACCATCATCATTGCTATCATCATCATCACCATTATCACCATCTCCCTTTCGGATCTTTAGAGGCTCAAATGATGTGCCCTTAAGTTTGAGCATGATGGTCCTCTTGGCATCCTCCAACTCCTCAATCTTCTTTGTAGATAACACGTTTTGCTCCTTGAGTTAGGAAATCTCTTGACTCTGAGTAGCCATTTGCTGAGCCTGCTCCTCAATATGTTGTGCCTGCTGAGATATCTGTTGGGACTGTGCAGCTATAAGCTCCACTAACTGTCTGAGCTGAGCAGTCTTCTCGTCATTGGCGGCTAACAGCTTCAACACCATATGATTTAGTGCTGAAAGTTGTTCCTCTACCCCACTTGGAGGTAGAGATGATCTGGTGGTAAAGGTGGTGTGAGCTGAGGGGCCAGCTTGGTGGCTAGTGGTGGTGGTGGTGGCAGTGGTAAATATGGGAGGTGGTATGTGTGTGGTTGGTGATGGGTAAGCTGTAGTGGTGGTGGATGTGGTGTGAGTATGTGATGGAATGGCTGTAGTAGTGGTGTGTGAGGTGGTAGTAGTGGTGGCCGGTGGAATGGTGGTAGTAGTGGGTGGAGTGGTGGTAGTGGATGCTGTGGTGGTAGTGGTGACGAAGGTCATCCTCCTTCTCTTCGACTTCATCCCCTAGGGTTGAGCCATCCTTTTCTTCCTCGAACCCCTCGAGGAGGATGCTCCCCCTGGGATGTGTAGCTGGTCTGGAGTATAAGTGGGATATGTGGTAGTCTCCCCAGACGCATCTTGGCGTCTTCCAACCGCCTCTATCCCATGCTCAGTCGGAACCACCCGACTGCCCACTATCTGGGTCAGTGGACCTTCATCACTCTCTTCCTCCTCATTAGGAGGGCAGAAATCCTGATGGAAACTAGTGGTGGTGGTGTCTTCATGAGTAGGTGGTGGAGGTGTAACATATGTAGTGCGGGCCCTAGTAGCAGGGGGGCCAGAATCTCCACCATCGCCACTGTCATCATCATCGGAGTCATCAGATGGGAGTGCAATCTGCTCCACGTCTGAATCACTCTCCTCGTGGCGCCACCTATGCCTTGCCGGCGCCGCGTACTCCTCCTGGGCCAGGTGCCCAAATAGTTACCTCACAGGGGGCTTGACTTGCTTTCCCCTGTAGACCTTCATCCGGCCCAAGGTGGTATCGTCCATCACCTCGAGCATCACCGCGTCCTCTTTCTCCTTAGGTAGCTGAGGGAGCTTCTGATCAATGATCATCTTCATGAAGCGAGGATACATACAGAATCCCTCCTTCCCTTTGCCTCGATGTTCTCCACCAAGTAGGTGAAAATCATCCGGGAGAAGCTGAACGGGTGGTTCAGCACCAACACCCTGTATGCGTTCTGTATCTGGTCCGATAACTCATCGAAGCCTCCTTTCCTGGAGGCTATGCACTTAAGCAGCACATGGGCCAAGTACTTGAATTGGGGGCACAGGTTGCTCTTGTTGAGCACACCTGCGGTGACGTCCCCCGAGTACTTGGCTCGTAGAAAGCAGCCGCGCACGATCAGTGGGTGCAAACGGGTCGGGCAGTCAGAATCATCTCCAAACTCTAATACTGTCCTAAGATCCTCCTCTGTGATCTCTATGGCATGACCGAAAATGGAGCTCCTAATGCAGTGGGACTCTGTGGTCCTATCGACCACCGCGCCTTCTCAGAAGGCCTGCTGAAGGGATCAGTACGGTGTGCACGGTGTCGAAATGGCATGGAAGATCCTAGATCTCCGTAAGAATGTGATGATCCATGCGAACTCGGCAGCATTCCTGGATGTCAAATCCAGGTGAGCACATATATTGTGCTTCGTGCTCATGGTCCAACGACTAGCCATGTGTTACACAATATAGATAAACATTAGTGTGTGTAAGCGAATATCCATCTGAATTTCTTAACTTGAATCTTTCTGATCTGTCGTGTGGATGAATTGTGCGACTGAGGTTTAGTAATGCGATTGAGCTCATATGTACGACTGAGCATGCGACTGGACTTAGTCGTATGCTATCCCATGCGGATGAACCAGTCGTGCGACTGAACTCATTCGCATGATGCAGTCGTGCGATTGAGCCATACGCTCAGCTCAGTCGTGCGATTAAAGTTCATCCGGGTGCCCATTCGCATGACAGACTGTTGTTTCATCCAAATTCAAATTTTGAGAAAATCGTAATGTTAGACGTCATGGTTTGGTTCATTAGATTCGCAAGTGACCGATACAACTTCTAATAGCCTTTAATTTCACAAAATACTTAGTTTTATTAGTTTATTTTTCAAACTAAGTCTCGGTTCTATTTTCGACTAAACTCAGTCATTTAGGGCACGAATCGATTGACATTTGAGTGGATTGCACCACACTGTACCTATAGAAGCACTGGAAATCGTTAGTACTCAACAATTTGTAGTCTAGAAAGATCAAATGAAAATCAGGCAGATTATCAGTAGAGTCGTGCGATTTGGGGGCGATTTGGGAGTGATGAATGACTGCGACCGACTCCTCCTTCTTTTATACTAGGTTTTCCTTCAGTCGTGCGATTGAGCCCAGTCGCATAATTGGTTCATGCGACTGAAGATCAATCATGCGATTGGCACAGTCGGTCACCTTCAGTCGTGCGACTAGAAGTCAGTCGTGCGATAGTGTCATTCTGTTACCTTCATTCATGCGATTGGTTCATTCTGATGAACTAATCGCATGGATTGCCCCATGCTGATGGTCCAATCGCACGTATGTGCCATACGTATGGCTTAGTCATGCGATTGGGCTCATTCGTATGGCCCATTCGTACGGCTGGTCCATGCTTATGTTCCAATCGTACGAATGGCCCATTCTTATAAGTTTGACTCTATGAACATTACTTTTATCCCCTTGATAGAACATTATGAGCATTCGATCATCTCAAACATGAACATTTTAAATTATACAACTTATGATCACCTCAGACGTGATCCTTTTTAAAACACTTTGTCACCTCAGACGTGACTCATTTGACATGTCAACACATGTTTTATCACCTCAGACGTGATCTTTTTAAGTGAGTAAATCCCTCATTGAATTACATGGCATAGTCCGATGTTAAACGCTAAGTTGAATAAAACTTTAAACAATATAAAAGAATTAAAACTGAAAGACACAACTAAGCATGTTTTGTGATTTTGTGGAGGTGGAAATCCTAAGATAGGTATCTAGCAGATTTACTTCTAGAATAGGCAGCTTCAAGTTATTTTGATCATAAGTGGAACGATTCATTATGGAATCATACAGGTAATCAAATCATTCAGGACATGTTACAAAAATCATTTGATGCTAGATTCTTGTTTTCGTCGAGAGTCATTAGCAAGTTTAGGAAATCATACTAACGCACACATTGATTTGGACTTTCAAGAATTGTAGCCACGATGATTGTCAGTATACTTGTCCACTTAAATCCATACACAGAATTTTGACACAGATTGGTGATTCATTAGGTTAGATTATTTCAACAAGCATTTGTTGATCCCATGCTTATATGGTAATCAACATTCCTCAGAAGATGTTTGAGCGGTCTACGGGTCAGTGCCATCGCACAACAGAGAGGCGGCAAACAACAATGAATTCTAGAATATTTAGGTTATGCTTATCCTCAGGTCAGTGCCACCGCACAACAGAGAGGCATATAACCTATCTTCTTGTTTGAGCAATTTTATTCCTTTTGCACAGATAGCACTAACAACACAGGTTATTAGTTTGATTGCATTTTGCATTTTTATCATGTACTTTGCTCATATTTTGGTCATCCGCACTCTTTTGTGGCGGTTAGTTTGCTCGTCACCCCTTATTGGAACTCTGTTGATTGCGTTAACCAGGGAGAAGGTGATAACCCACAGCTTGTTGAAAAACTTAGTTTGATCTTGAGATCACCAACGAAGTCTACTTATCTATTGTGTTGAATCTACCGACACATCATCTAATGGTCTAGCAACCTCTAGGTTTACTTTCTCCGTGTTGCCTTAGCAGCAGCTAGTTTTACTACCACTTTTCCTTTTATATTGCCTAGATTTCTCAGACTTATACTTTGAATGATGCATCTAATTTAATTTAATCTTTTGAAGTCTCAAATGCTTGGTTCCTATGTACTATCATTTTCCATAGTCATTGAATCGGTTTCACAAATCCGATCTCATTTCTATCAGCTAGCTTGTCCTCCTCCCTCGTTTTTTTATTAACTTAACCTATTCTCCCCCTAAAATTCTAAAACCGTGAACGGTTGCGTTTTTAGGATTTTAATAGGCGAAAAAAATAACATCAACTAAAGTAATTAAATAAATGGACCTAAAATAAAAGAAATAAAATAAAAGAAAATAGACTTTACGCATCGGACTAAACATGTTCATCTTTTGGAATTACATCACTTTTCTTTTTAACACCGTTGACCTCTAACAAGTATAGAAAATGTGGTTTATCAAAAGCTTTTGTATAGAGGTCAGCGCGTTGAAAATCTGTATTTATTTTAACAACATCGATTAAATTCTTTTCAAAACAATCACGTATAAAGTGATATTTAATACCGATGTGTTTGGTCTTAGGATGTTGGACCGGATTTTTAGTTACGACAATTGCAACAGAATTATCAACAAAGATAGGAGCGTTAGAAAATTTCAAACCGTAGTCTCGCATCTGCTGTTGAATCCAGATGATTTGAGAACAGCAGCTTGCCGCAGCAACATATTCAGCTTCACAAGTTGACAATGCAATTGATGTCTGCTTCTTATACTGCCACGTGACTAATCTTCTCCCAAAGAATTGACAGCCTGCTGAGGTAGATTTGTAGTTCATCTTGCAGCCGCCGTAATCCGAATCACTGTACGCGGTAAGCTCGAAGTCCTCATCATGTGGATACCACAACCCAAGTGTTGGTGTACCCTTCAGATAACGAAATATCCTCTTGACCCCAATAAGATGGTTAACCTTTGGTTTTGCCTGATACCTTGAACAAAGACATGTTGCGTACAAGATATCAGGTCGTGAGGCAGTGAGGTACATGAGGGATCCAATCATTCCTCGATACATGGTGGCATCGACTAGATCACCATTCTCGTCGGGTGCTACATCATGGTTTGTAGCAAGTGGAGTCCCAGTTGTAGAAGCATTCTCCATATCAAACCGACTGAGAATATCCCCTACATACTTGGTCTGATGTAGGAATATCCCCTTTGGTCTTTGATCCACCTGTAACCCGAGAAAGAACTTCATCTCTCCCATGGCAATCATTTCAAATTCTGTCTTCATAACTGCTTCAAATTCTTTACATAAGTCTTCGTTCTTGGAGCCGAAGATTATGTCATCAACATAAATCTGAACAAGCAGCAGATCACCATCCTTTTCTTTGATGAATAGTGTACAGTCAATTACACCTCTACGAAAGTCGTGTTTAACAAGGTGAGTTGAGAGTTTTTCATACCAGGCTCTAGGGGCTTGATGAAGCCCATAGAAAGCCTTATCCAGTTTGTAAACTCTATCCTGATGGTATGGATCTTCAAATCCTTCGGGTTGATTGACATACACTGTTTCCCGGATTTCACCATGAAGAAATGTACTCTTTACATCCAGTTGATAGACTTTAATCTTCATGTAAGATGCATAGGCTAGGAAGATACAGATGGCTTCCATTCTTGCCACAGGTGCAAATACTTCATTGTAATCAATTCCCTCGACTTGTCAAAATCCTTGAACTACAAGTCGAGCCTTGTTTTTGATGATGACTCCTTGATCATCTTTCTTACATTTCAAGACCCATTTGGTGCCAATGACTTTAGCACCTTTAGGTCTATCCACCAGTGTCCATACACCTAACTTCTTGAACTAAAGAAGTTCTTCTTGCATGGCACTCACCCATGCCTCATCATTTAGGGCTTCACTGACGTATTTTGGCACAAACTGAGACACAAAACAACGATATGCACCATCGTGAAGGTATCCCTTCTCCATGACCGAGGCATAATCAGCTGAATATAGCTGATTTCTAGTCTGAACTCCTGATCTGACATCCCCAATGACATTATCCAAGGGATGATAGACATTTAGGCGTGATCCAGGAGTGGTTGGAACAACTACCTCAGAATCAAGATTATGAACGTTTTGTTCCGTATGTGAGGCAGTAGGAGTGTGAGGTTCTAAACACTCAGAGGCATCAATGTCAGATGCTTGGGGACTTGCAGTAACAGGAACCTGTTCCTCCTGATTGTTCTGGTCATTCTCCATAGCTTCATCGTCAAAGGAGGAGTCACTAACTTCAAGTGCTCCCCCTGAATGGTTAGGAGATTCACTTTGTGAACCAGATAATGTTGAATCTTGTGATGGTCTGTTTAAGACATCATACATCATTTTGGCTGCTAATTCATCATCAGACAAAGAGAGAGGTATGTTGAAGGACTTGAAGAATTCATCATAATCGAAAAAGAATGCGGGTCCTTTTCCAGCAGGCGGGGTGGTGTATCTCTGAACATCCACGTTACACCACACTTCTACTTGACCCGTTGAGTTGTTGTAAACTCTCTTATTTGGAATGTTGTATCACAGAAATATTCCTTCTTCAGCCTTCTCGCTGAACTTTCCCTCCTGATTCTTCTTCAGTAGGGTGCACGGTGCTCCAAACGGTTCGAGATACTCCAGATTTGGTTTACGTCATTGAAGTAACTCGTAGCACGTCTTGCCATGGCGTTTAACTACCAGAACTCGATTTAACGTGTAACACGCATTAGCTACTGCCTCATTCCAGAATTGAATAGGCAGTTTCGAGTCTGCTAGCATTGTCCGTGCAGTCTCTTTCAAGCTGCGATTCTTTCTCTCAGCAATGCCGTTCATTTGAGGAGTGTAGGCGGAAGTGAACTGATGCACAATTCCCTTTTCTTTGCAGTAAGCCTCCATCCATTGGTTCTTGAACTCAGTTCTGTTGTCTGAGCATACTTGTCTCACCTTCAGCTTGTATAGTGACTCCAGTGTAGTTACTAACTCCTTGAATGACTCAAATGTTTCTGATTTTGATTTCAGAAACATCACCCAAGAGAATCTTGAGTAGTCATCTGTAACTACATAGCAGTACAAGTCTCCTGCGATGCTTCTTGTACTAACTGGACCGAACTGATCCATGTGCAGAAGCTCAAGAGGCAGTTCAATGGAATGAACCTTCATTTCCTTATGAGACTTCTTCGTCTATTTGCCTTTCTTACAGGTGACACAAAAATTCGGGAGTTGGAAGTTTTTGACGTTTACTCCCCGCACTAGATCATTCTGGATCAAGTGATTCATCTTCCGTGGATTGATGTGTCCCATTCTCCTATGCCAGGAGATGGAATCCTTCTCGGTAGCTTTTGACAGAAAGCACTGAACTTGATGATCGGTTGTGGAGGCCTTTGATAGATCCAAGACATAAAGATCATTATATCTTGAAGCTGACATTAAAACTTGATCCTCCAGGATCATATAGTCCTTTTGAAGGACATAGCACTTCTTGTTGTCGAACACTACCTTAAATCCTTTGTCACATATTTGGGAAACAGAAAGCAAATTATTTTGAAGTTGTTGAACGTAGTTTACCTTGTCAAACTTCATTTTCTGATTTTCCACTTCCCCTTGAGCAGTGATATATCCTCTGTTTCCAGCAAATGAAACATGACCTCCTTTTATTTGTTTGATGTTTGATAGGAGTGCTCTGTTCCTAGTCATGTGCCTGGATGCTTTGCTATCTACAATCCAAATGTTGGTTTCATCTCTATAGCGAACACCCTGCACATTCAATTGAAACCATTAGTTAAGGTTAGGAACCCAAGCCTTAACTGGCTTGGGTGTACCAGAGGCATCACATATCATAAACTCCACCCATTGACCTTTTGAGGATGAGGGAATATCTGTTGTCTTCTTGTTCTCATTATCAAATATTAAGGTAGATTTTTCATTCCACGAGCTAGTTTTGTGTAAGGCCGGTTTGAGGTAAACAGATGACTGGCTAATGGGTTGAACTTTAGGTTCACTAACCCTTTTAGGTGGAGTCATTGAGCTCCTCTTAGAAGAACTAGGTTTAGAATCATGAAGTTCAACTTTCTTTCTAGGTGTCTGATAGTAAGGACAATAAGATGCGATGTGTCCATACTTTCCACAGTTGTAGCATGATCTGCTTTCGACTTGACGATTTAACTGTTTCTGTGGAGAAGTGTCTGACACATGTGTGACTTTATTCAGTTTGGGTTTTGACTCTTCTTGTTTAGATGTGTTACCTTGTGTAACAAAAATAATTGTTTGAACGTTTTTAACATCTTTTTCCTTTTGTTTATCTGGACTCGGACATGAAGCACGTGATTGGTTAATTTGTTTGGTCCTTTTGGGTTTAGAAATAGACATGGTTGACCCAGACTTTACATTAACCTTTTCAAACTGTTCTTCCAGATTAACAATAGGCATCTTACCTTTTGCCTTAGAAGTGGCCTCCTTTTGTTTAGTTCCAGATTCAATTGGTTTAACTGTGGAATCTGGATCACTTACAAGAGGAGTGGACACCACATGATCCTTGACTGGATTGTTATTGATTAGTTTACTTTTAGCATTCATCAAGGTCTCATGTGGTGGTAGAACCACTTTATAACCTAAACCCTCCATATTGTTGCGTTCTCTTACTAAGTGTTGGCCAATGTGAGAGGAACTTGTCCAACTGTGTAGTTTTGTTTTAATGAATTTACTTTGACTTTCAAAACTGCTTCTTGCTTCTTAGATTCTTCTAGGGAGTTTAGATAGAACTTAATGTCATTAGCTTGATTAAAGGCTACAACTTCGGTTTCCCTAAGTTGTTTGTTTAAAAGTTCTATCTTTTCCTTATAATTGTGCTCATTTTGTTTTAGAATTCTATTTGCTTCTATGCACAGTTGGAGATCATTTACTAAGCTATCATTGTAATCTAATAACCTAACAAATTTTAAGTCTATGCTTTCTCTAAATTTATTACATTAAATGCATGCATGACTATCAAATAATAGATCAGTGGTACTTACCTGAGAGGGAGTGGTTGAGTCAGCCATCAATGCAGAGTCTGACTCTTCTAGTTCTAGAGATTCTAAACTTTTTGTGCTTGTCCCTTCTTCAGGCAGGTGATTAACCACAGTTGCAGTTTCTTTAGTATTTGACATCGTGAGTTCCACTGCAATATCACCTTCACTTGTTGAGTCGTCGTCTAAATCCTCAACACTAGCAATATTGGATTCTCCCGGAGAGACAAACCGAAAGCTCCAATTTTGTCCTTCGTCATCATGAGCAGTCAAGGCTTTAGGATCCTTTCTTGACGAAGTAGGACTACTAGTGGGTTTATCTTGACGATTGAAGGATGAAAATGGGTTCCTATTTCCTGTCTTCTTGGGCTTCACACATTCACGTTTGAAGTGTCCCTTTTCCCCACAGTTGAAGCAGGTAACCTTGGACTTGTCAAAACCAAAGGTTGTGTCCTTAGTAGCAATCAAGTTCTGTCCGGTCTTCTTGACAAACTTCTTAGCTCTCCGGACAACACTTGCTAAGGCCCACATTATGTCCATTCTTTCTAACTCTGTCCAGATGGCAGTTCCCAATTTTCCCAGCAATTAGTCCATCATAGGAGTGGATGAAAGCTGCTAAGAGATCCATGTGCTCTTTTGCTACCTCTATTGTCACATTCCCGAGATTCTCGGTCTTCAATTTTGTAGCATTTGCTTCAGGTGCTATGTATTGGGTACCAGACGTCCCTGACGTGTCAGATCCTGAAGTAGAGGCTTGTGATGGACCAGCTGAACTTGACACAAAAGCCATCTGAAGTGGCGCTCCAGACATTTTGGCTTGTGGAGTTGAGTTGTACAGTGCTGGATTCTGATCATATGAAGACTTTTGTGCTTTGTACTTTATCCTTAACTCTTCCTCTCTCAGCTTTAGAATGAAATCATTGATGTCTAACTTCGTTAGCATATCATTCTGTCTGAGATTAGAGACAAAAGAAACCCACTTCTCTAGTAACCCATCAGCAAAGTTTGAAACTTTGTCTTCCATAGACGTTGTAACTCCATGAGTGTGCAGCTTACTCATTAAGTGATAGAACCTATTAATGACGTCGTCCAAGCTCTCCTTTCCCATTGACGAGAAGTTGTCAAACTCCTTCTTCAAAACTTTAGCCTTTAGAGCTTTTAACGAGGCATTTCTGTCATACCTCTTTTCCAATGTATCCCACAGCTTCTTAGCTTGCTTGTTCTCAGAAAATTGATGGAAGATGCCCTTAGGAATTGACTGAGTTAGCAATGCATAAACTTTCTTCTTAGCATTGTACTTTATCTTTTGTCCATCAGTCATGCCTCCTAATGTAAGTTTGACTCCATCGGCACCTATAGGCATGCTATACCCTATCTCTATCGACTCCCACAGATTGGGATCTACGCCATTCAAGTAGATCTCGAATCTTTGCTTCCACTGTGGGTAATCATCTAACGTGATTAGCTTAAGGGGTTTGTTATGATTCCCCACTTCATTCTCCAGAAGCAATAGATTTTGAATCCTTCAATCTCTCCCTACAGTGAACGCTGAGTATTGATCTTCCATGACAATTAACTTCAAACTTTGGAACAAACTCTTTTACTAGTGCAAATGAAGATGTGTGATTGGACAATTCGTGCGATTGAACAATGCGGATGGCTCAAACATGCGAATGAACCAATGCGGATGAATCAATCAGGCGAATGAACAGGTGCGAATGAACAATGCGAATAGACTGTTCAGTCATACGAATGGAGGTACGAATGAGTCCAATCATGCGTATGAGGGATGCGGATGAATTTCAGTCATGCGATTGAGTCAATCGTGCGATTGAAGTTGCTGGATTTTGAGAATTCGAAGGTGTTGGGGATCGACGATCTGGTTTGAGCAATTAGGTTAAAATACGCAGCGGAATCGTACAATAAATAGACGAAATCTAAGCAAGAACACAAAGAATATTCAATCAAAACAGTAACGGCTATAAAGAGAGTTTTCAGCAAAGATAATGTATTAATTTACTCGCATGCTTCAGCGGCTACAAAATTAGGTCAAACATTCCTTTTATAGAGGAATGAGCCGACAGCATATGTCTCCTGATAGACATCTAACTGATTACACAAACAGCTGGACCTAACATAAAACTACTGAAGATGTCCACAACAGTTGAGGACATCTTACAATAAACGCTAAGTACAGCTG
>BJCM01152879.1:0-12171 GCA_018326385.1 Flaveria bidentis | reverse complement strand
GATTGTATGTGAGAAAGAACAACTTATATGGATATTTTGTTCATGGATATTATTTGTAATGTTGTTTAATTTAGTTAAATAACACCAAATAATAAAAGAGTGTATGTGTATTATATAATTAAGGGGTTAATTACATATCTAATTTTTAAAACAACTAATAGATAATTGCTTTTGGTTTTGGGGGGAAAACCCCATCCAAGAGCTAATTTTCGGCCGCCCCTTTTAGGGGCTTGGTCTTGGTTGTTTCAATTGACCACTCTCCAAAAACACACATACACACTCAATCCTTTCTCTCTCTCACATGCAAGAACCAAAAGATTGAAGACAAAACCCCTTTTCTCTTGTGAAAAATCACGGCTGGAAGCTTGTTCCAGCAGCTTCATCTTTGCGTTTTTGGTGTCAAAATCCTAGCAATAAGGTGTCTTGCTTGATGCTTGTGGGTATGCTAGCTTGAGGAGACCTTCCCTTGGTGTTTTGGCTGTTCAAGAACATCATCATCTTCATTAAAATCACGTTTTTCAGCAGCTCTTTTGGAGGTAGCTCATAAACGTTTTTCTGCAGCTTTTGGAAGGTAGTTCCATTGTTCTTTTGGTTGTTATTACTTGATGATAGCTTGTTCAAACACATATGAATGATCCTATGTTCTTGGGTTTGTTAAAACAAAGTAAAGAACCTTAATTTTCAGATTATGAATCATAATGTTAAGGCTTTTATCCGTTGCATTTTCATGTTTAAATAGTTAAACAACTTTGATTATGGTCCATCAAACCCAACACCAACCTCATCGGCATCAATTACCATAAAATAAACATTAGAATGAAATTAATTAACTTATATGTACCAAAATCAGTAATCTAAAAAACCTAGTTAAAAACACTATGAAAAACCAAATATAAAGGGAAGATAAATGATTTTACTAAATATGGAAAACACGAACGAAAGAACCTCCACAGAGGTCTGCTCCAATACTTCCACAATGCCACCACCCTCACATCACCACCACCTAGGGTTTAAAAGCGTCCGATTTTGGTAAAAACAAGATAGATCGAGGCAATAGAAAGCCCATGCAATCTGCTCCACTAACATGCACCACACCACCACCTATGGTTTAGGAGCTAGCCATTGATCAAGGCAAACCACTACTAGAAAAGTGCTAATTTTACAACTATTTCCAACCAAAATACTTTTGTCAGAAAAACCGACAAGTTTCTAACAAAGTTACTACCGTTGGAAAACCCTAAAATCTTTGTCAAGTTAGCGACAACTTAACAACCACTTTCCGACAAATTAACTTTGCAACAAACTTGTCAAAATCTTTTGTCCGTTTTGCGTTCGAATTACATCTATAAGTGTATAAAATATAATACTTTACATCTTGTCGAAATGTGGTCGCAAATAATAGCATTAATAATATTATGTTATTGTGAATTTATTATTATTGTTATAATAACACTACTATCCTATTAGCTTTAAAGTGTTTAGCTTAAAAATGTTTGTATATATATAATGTGTTTATGAATGTAAACATAAAAAAACTAATCATATTAAATTGTCATAATACGTAACATAAACTAAAATTAAAAATATATTTAATGAGAAATGTTTTTAGTAACACACGAGGGAAAACATGAATCTTTATTAAAAGATAATTTTGTCACTAATTGGTCGGAATTTCCGAAATGACAACTATTTTTATTTTTTAGTTTTCCTGATGCTAAAAAATTATTTTTCAAACCCCGTTCTTTTACAACCTTAAAATAGAACAAGTAGATTTATTGCACCATCTTATACAAGTATAAATTAATACGGTGTATTGAAAAGCACATACATAAATACTTAGATATATGCAAAACTTGTTTTGAGTATTGGTTTCTGATTGTGCGTCTATGCGTAAGTATATATATAAATTGTATAACTTAGTGAAATTAAAGTGTTTCTCATATAATAAAGATGATAAAAACCTAAGACCAAAAAAATTAATTTACGATTTCAAAAGCTAAAGTTTAATTTTGGTCGGAAGTTTGTCAGAAACTTTTATCAGTATTTTGCTGGAAACATACAAAATAAGCAACATTACAAATTTATACCTTGTTAGATATTTGTCAGAATCTTGTCAAAAAAGAAGACTCTAAGTTATCTGGATGAAAATATCATTGAAAAGTTGTAGGAAATAGTTTCCAACAAGTTTTTTTCCGACCAAAATAAAAAACAATTGGTTTTAAAACCACTTTTAAAATATGATGAGCGACATCCTTTCTAAGTTTGTTTTTACATAATTTAAAACACGTAATAGTAAAAAGCATTTCTAATAGAAAATATGGATACACTTTTTTATAAACATTTTATACAACATCACTGTCAAACAAAAATATATATTTCTAATAGTTTATTTAATTCTTTAAAATATTTTTTAAATACTTTACTATTTCATAAAGGAGATATAGAAGCGTTTAGAAAGGAATTATAAACTTCTTAAAATCTCACAAATCCTAACAAAACTTTTATATTTTCTTCAAATATTTTAGTTAACTTTTTTTTCTCAAAAGTATTTTTTAGTAGAATTATTTTTAATACAATATATTTAGGAGTGAGAAAATTTTAGTTTATCAAAAACAACTATTTTGATAAATATTTTTATAATCACTTATTTTGATTTATAGTTTTTCCACCAACAGTTATTTGTAAAAAAAACTCCCTAAATACATACAAGTCCAATTATACTACTAAAATAATAATAACCGTCTTAATTACCAAGTTTATAAAATGCTAACGGAATAGAATGTACAAAAAATAAAGGTTAAAAGCGTATTTCGTCCTCTAAAACTCTTTACTAGCATATATATCTATTTATATGTATTTATTAATTTTTTTGGAAGGGTAAAATTGTTATAACAATAAATTGAATATATATACAATCAAAGCTTTTTCTTAGGTATATACGCATTTAAGGATGTTAACAAAATTATATATGTAATTGATCCAAAGAACAAAGTGGATCATGATTATTACAATGTCATATTTAGTTATTCTGTGAGATTAAAATAAATTATTATATTATTTTGATAAATAGGAAAAAAATGTGTTTTGAAGTACACTAATAGAGGTGGTTATTATTGATAGTGATGGAGGTGGTTGGTGATGGTGTTGGTGGTGATGGGTGGTTGTTGGTAGCGGTTGATCTCTGTGGCGGGTGGTGATGGTTAGTGTCGATGGTTGGAAAAGATGTGTTTGACGTCGACCACCGCCGCCCAATCGTCCTGCATGTCCGACCATCAATGACTGCCACCTCCTACCATTGCCGCCACCAAACGCCACCTCTGACTGCGGTCGTCGTCGCCCTTGACATCTGATTTTCCCCGATCACCCAAAACCATTCATTTGACGCTCCACTCACTTCTCACGTGTCGCCTTGCCCCCCGACAACCATAACCCGTCGAAAATTAATCATGACGTAACAGTTGTTGACAATCAATAGTCGTCGTTGATCGCACCCACCGCCTACAAACGCCCGTCTCCAACAACCGCACTCGCGGCCGACTACCGAACGTAGCCGATGAACCACGTCGGTTTTAGGCGCGCTCAATGGCGACTGATAGTTCTCGGCGGTGGGCGTGATCGTTTGGTGCCGACAGTAGGGTACGGTCGGTTTTCGGCAACGGGCGCGGTTGGTGGTCCTGTTTGACTGTCGGAGGTGACGATGGCTGCAGTCGATGGTATGTAGCAACAATGATCGGTGGTCATTGATGTGGTGGCGGTTTGCAATGGGTTTGTAGTGGCGGTTGGTGGTATGTACGATGATGATAAATTCCAATTATTTTATAAATGTTTTGCAAGTAAAAAAATACAATTGGAATTTAAATTTCCTTTATAGATTTAATTTCATTGAATTCCAAATCTTTTGAAAAATTTTAAAATTCCACTCAAACAAGGGAATTGAGGTGAACAATCACTTGAGTTTATATTTCATTATCCACTCAAATATAATTTACTTGAAAATTATACTAGTTTCTTAATTCTATTCATTTCCATTCCATTTTTCCAACCAAACGCTCCTTAAGTTTCAAATACAATTCGTTTTAATTCCAATTTATATTTCAATTCCAAAAATTCCACGAACCAAACTCCCCCAATGATATATACTAATTCAATTCTTGGTTAACCCGGTGGGATAATTGATTATATTTAATTTATTAAAACACGAGGTGGTACATTTCAGTGAAATTTATAATTACTTGGTAATAGTAACAAACTAAAATATTGTAAGTTAAACCTCTTTGATTGTAATTCTGTCACCTAATACATCTATTGATTGATTTCTTATTCGATGAAAGATAATTTACTAAGCACATGTGTGAATGATGAGTTAAAGTAAAGAAGATCCCTATCCCCCCCAACACCCAACCCAATATGATCATTTAACTCTATAAATATGATCCAGCCTCACCCCTTAGGTACCAAGTACTCATTTCTCCATATCTAACAAGATGAGAAACATTACTTTCTTTATCTTTCTTGTTTCAGCTTTGCTTATGGTTTTGTTGCCACAAAAAGCCAATGGTGAAGTAATTAAAGAAACCAAAAGGTTGATCAATAAGGTTAACGAAAACGGGCCATATATCGGCATAGTTATCCCTAACCTCTTTGAAATGAACCCTCTTCTCAATCATCCCGAATACAAGTCTAGTGAACTCATCATTGATGTTGGAGGTGTGTATCCACTACAATCAAAATGGACTCTATTGAATAAACTCGGTTGATTTGTCACAAGGCGTTTCTCTTTAAGTTAGAGACGTTCAATTAAAGAAAAATGTAGATGTGATATCAAAATATATATTATGCCTTGATTGATAAGACGTTGATGCTTCATTTATGCCTTTAAGAAGTTTGTTGCTAATTTGATTTGGTAATGTTTATGTAGGACGGAGGTTTCGGTTTGGATCAGTTGGCCACAAACAAGTTATTTTGGTTATGACTGGTTTAGGCATGGTATGTAGTTATCGATTTTAGATTTATCAATGTTATTTTAGTATAATTAGATTTATTTAAAACAATTTAATACATTGAAGTAAATATTAATAAAACTATGAGTTGTAGTGTGGATACTTGATCAAGACCATTGTAATTTTAAGCACTAAAGAACATCTAAGGTTCTGAGCGCCAAGTTAATATTGATCGATCAGTGGCAGTAGCAACTAATCTAGTAAAATTTGCTTATTAGAAAGAATTGATAATCATCAAGTTAATACTGATCGATCAGTGCCACTGATCATTAGTTGTGAATTGATCAATAGCCACTTACCTTGAGATTAGTAGCAACCGAAGCATCTATGATAATTGACCAACAGTTACCTAGCTATATTAGCAGCAAACGTATGATAAACGGTAACTTGCAACTAAGAGGTTTGTTATTGATGTAACTGTTCACTATCGACAGTTATAACTGCCATCTATTATACTTTATCACGTGGAGTTGCAACATTTCACACCAAAAGGATTCATTACTTTGGTGTATTTTAGAAACTAATTATGAGAAATCCATTCTCATTTTTTTAAGTTTTTTTTATCTTATTTGATTATTATTATCTTTATATCACACAAAATACTTTAATCTTATAACAAATTCACGGTTATAACAAAGTCACAATCAAAAGTTACTCAGGAACTACGAAATTCAAAACCTTACATGGCACATAGATCGATCGATAATGTTTTCCTAGTTATATCATGCATGTTTAGGACTATTGACTATTAAAATAAAGTAGTCTAGTTTTACTCGAAGAATGCTTACTAAACAAAATGGTTATTTTTTCTCGCATGTAAGTCGTTAGAAAAAGTTATTTTCTTGTCAAAAAATAATTAAAAATGAGCAAAAACACTCATTCTAATCAAGTGTAAATTTTTATTTATATATATGCAATTACTATATTAAATTCATCGAAAAAGATGAATCGAATTCAATGACTGTGATAATGACATGTTATGTAGTGATAAAAATACATATAAAGAGAGATTAAAAAACTTCAAAATTAAGGTTTGAATTATATTTTACTGCATGCATGCATGTACAACAGCTTAATGCAGGAGTTACAACACAATTATTGTTGAGTTTGTTTGACATAGAAGGAGTTGTACATTATGGAATTGCTGGAAATGCGAACCCTTCACTCAGTATTGGAGATGTTGCTATTCCACAATATTGGTCTCATTCTGCTCTTTGGAGTTGGCAGGTAAACTACAAACCAATAATAACAATAATAATAATAATAAGTTATAAGTTATTACTAATATATAAATAGTATAACAAAATTTACCTATTTACATGTCAAAAATGTAACAGAGATATGAAAATGGTCCGGAAGACACATTACCACTTGAAGAGAGTGGAGACTACACTCGAGACATTGGCTACCTAAACATTGCAAACTATTCAACCAATATTGAATCTAATAACTTGTTGAACAACATTTGGTACCAACCGGAGGAAATCTTTCCAGTCGATGGAACACCGGAGGAGAGACAACACGCCTTTTGGGTGCCTGTTGACTCGGGTTATTTCAATCTAGCCAAAACTCTAGAGGTGGTTAACATAAACCCTATTTCGTACCCATAATGTACATTAAAGTTTAACATATAAATAATGACGGTTAAAAAACAACTTTTAAAGATACTAACACACTTCTGGAACATAAACCATTTATATAGTCGTTGACGTTAGAAGGATGCTTGAACGAAACAACATGTCTATCTACCGCACCAAAGGTCACTACAGTAGAACGAGGAACAAGTGCTAGCATTTACCTAGACAACGCGGCCTATAGAAGCTTCATCAACGAGAAATTCAACATTAGCCCTGTGGAGATGGAAAGCGCCGGGGTGGCTCTCATTTCATACCAACAAAGGGTTCCATTCATTGTGATTAGAGCACTTTCCGACTTAGCTGGTGGCGGTGAACACTCAAATGAGGCGGATACATTCATCACCCTTGCTGCTAACAATTCTGTCAAAGTCGCGGTGGAGTTTATCAAGTTGATACCGTCTCCTAGGAGAAGCACTTCATTTGCCAACATATAGGGTTTTTTTATCCTAGTTATGAAGTTGTAATAAGCTACACCATTTAAACGTGGTGTGGTTAGTTTGCTAATCAACTATAATAAAGCTCGATATATTTTGGCAACTCTTCGCCATCACTAGAGTTGGTCTATCTGTAAACAATATTATAATTTCAATAAATTTCATTCATGACAGACTGTGAAACTTCATAACTAGTATATATGAAATATCTCAAACCCTATTTTGAAAGAGAGATTGTAGCTTTGTTTAGAGATGACAGAGCTATTAAATTTTCAGACACGTCAAATAATCATCACAAGACGATCTATTGGCAAGAAGTCTTAAAAGGTCTTTCAAAAGACAAAAAAAATAAACTTTCTCTAGAAATATATCTCGGATGGTTGCTATACTATGTTTTGTTCTGTCCACATGATAGCCATACTATAAGGAAATTAAGCTCGTCAAGTCTTAAATATTACCAAACATTTTTGCTATATTTATCGACTAATTTGTATTCGATTATAAACTCTAATTCTATTCAAGCGACATACGAATCAAGAAGGTCTATGGACGGTGGCATACAGACTCATTTTGAATTAGGAAAGATGACACTTTAAAATTACTATATATATCTCTACTACTATATAATACAAAACCAATGGGTACAATTGGAAATTCACATACATTTGTAAGACGTGCCTGTTCGGTTACTCGATCGCCCCCTATGGTTTCCGATCCTCTCCGCCCTTCCCAACCGCACCTCCCTGTGACCTCCCGCCTTCCTTCACGCGACGGTTCCACGGCACTTCCACACCCCCTTCCTTCTAGACGATTCCCATCCCAGGCCCGTAAGTATTTTCCTTAAATGACCACCATATTCACTGCATCTGGTTTCACTCCCTTCTCCCATATAATCTTTGTTTCCCTCAATTTGGTTTCAACATCAAGATCACCAGAAAGCATAAGGTATGATTGTTGATGAGGTAAGCTACTTCAGTGACCATCGTCTTCATTATATTTGTTTAAAGTTGGATTGGGAGTTTGACAATTTCTCAACATTTTTCAGGGTGTTAGGGTTTTGTTGTTGTAGTTTCATCATCAGCATCGATAGAGCCCTAACCAGTTCTTTTTTTAAAGAAATTGGGTTCTGTTAATTGCGTATGGTTGTTTAAAATTTTTAATTACTCCTACTGGTGACACTTGTAGAGATGTTTTAGTTGTAGTATTGTGTCATATGCATTCAACACAGACTCTTATAGCCAACGTGTGTGTTTTTGTATGTATACATTTTGGTAATCGACAGTTTTTCTAATTTTTCTTTCACGTATTTGGTTCCCATTTCAGATCTTAATATCCTGAACTTGATACATAACCAAGGCAGAGATTTATGTCATTCGTTTAGCAGGTATGACCTTTTTTACTATTGTATGACCATACGGAATTTGTTATATGCATGTTGTGAAGTTACCTCGCCCAGTTTTTCCATTGTAACTCATGCTTGTTAGTAGTGTCATGAAGGGAATCTTGTATGTTTTACTCTTGGTTTACCAGCCTGCTCTATCTGCTATTTTCATGCATGATTCCTCTTGTATAACTACCTGTCAGGCTATCATTGTAAATACTACTTTTCTTAACTTTTTTGGCAATAGATCCCAGGCTAGAAAATTTGAAACCCTAGCATCTTACTATATCATGGCTGCCTACCTGCATTCCATAAGATTATATTGCTTTATTAGAACTGTTGATGAAGCTTATATAGCAACTTACCTCTACAGGTATACGTATGATCACTTATCTTTCTCGATTCTTCATCTGGTTGAGTATGTTGATATATAATTGTAATTATAAAGAAATTATATATTCGAAGGATATAAGTCTTGCATTGACTGGCACATTCTACAGTTGGAATTTATGACCAGTTTACATATAAATAGGTTGATTTGGGTTGTGTCTTCTCAGAACAGTTAAATGTATCAAATAAAAAACATGAAAAAGGTTTAAATCATCATGTATATGCATAATGTTTGAGATAAAAAAACTAAATTATGAAAAGGGAACATGCTTGAGCTGAAAGTCACCCAACATGAATACAATATCTTAACTCGTTTCATTCAACTATTTATATTACTGTTGTAAATATATTATTATTGTGATTGTCACCCAACATGCATACAATGTTTTAAATTGTTTTATTGACCTATGTTAGTGTTGTAAAAGTATTATATTGTGAGCATATTTGACATCTATGATTCTTAGTGTGTGTATATATAACCATGTGTTCCTTTTCTTATATCCTGCTCTATGGTTTCACAAGTACCAGTTCTATGGTTCCGTTTCCTTTTGGTTTTATTGAATGCTAGATTGCGAGATTTGTTTGTTGTTTTTTGTTCTTAAAGCACCTGTTGCCTTGAAATTGCTATGATTCATTTTTTACATAGCTTGATTCGTAGATTTGTTTGTTTATTTGTTGTTATTGAGTGACTCGTCTGCTATGATCTCTAGATTTGCCAAGTAAAACAGAACCGGACAATGCGGCTGCCGGCTGGATGGAGAATTCACAGGTATTAGGTAAATATGTCACACAAAGGTAGCCTTAACAACATATGTGTTGTGTTTATTGTATATATATGTGTGTGTGTGTGTGTGTGTGTCTTTTCTTATATATGTTCCGTCATTGTAAATCAGTGGACCACACTCTTCTTTCAATCACTTGGCTTTTAGTCTCTGATTTCTCATGTACGACTTCTACAAATTATTTTTCTTTTGACTTTTGTTGAATGCTTGATTTCTATATTTGTTTTTTGCTTCTTGGTGTTAGTGACCCTGTTGGCTTTAAATTTCCCATCTTGAGAGATTTATGAGCATATTAATCTAAACTTTGTGAGTTTTTACCAACATATATTAGTAACCTAAACTTGATACTTAAAAATTATAACTTACAGACTTATACACAAATTCTTGTGGTGCTACAATATTATGGTCACTTTTTTAAAATCTTCTGTGTAATACTAATTACCCATAATGACCCATTTAAATAACAATTAAAGGTCTATCTACTCTCAATTTATAGATTAACACTATCTTTGCTCTACATTAACTAACATCAACTAATACTATGACTGATCAAATTGGAGTATGCTTTTAGGCATACACACACAACTCGCATTAACTTTGATTTTTGGACCAGCAAGTAGAGTAAGAACTTTACTACATACTTGCAATCCAATTTATCATAACAATAAGTAGTTCAAAGAAAGATGATACTAAAGTATTTGATTTTGTATCTATCATCATTAAGCTTTCATGCCATAATATAACTGCAATTACATTACTTTGTAATTTTACTTTCTATTAGGCCACAATGTTTTGAATTTGTTATTTGGTTACAATCCAAAGTAGATTAAATATTACAGACTTTGAAATTTTTAATTTTCTAGCGTTGAAAACCGAAAAAGAGAATGTTGACAAGTTGAAGGCCACAATCAAGCCATGTTTCTTAAAGAGAATCTTGTCTGATCTTCTTAAGGCTTTTGTTTTTTTACCCTACAAAAAAGGTAAGTAGAAATTGTTAAAAACATTAATATCTAATAATTAAAGTTAATAGTCTAAATATGGAAGTGGTATAAACAAAACAGAAAGCTTCATGTTTGATAATTCATAGAACATGATAATGGTCTTTTATTGTGAACAAAAATTGCTTTTTATCTTTTATACATTGCTCTATATGTTATTGCATATATTGAATATTATGTTTTGCTAGATATGATACACTATATGGTGTAACTAAAGTTGATGGGGGGAACTAACCCGATCTCAGATGGCATCACTAAAGAAGGTAACATACTTTGTTTGTGATATTATCATACTTTTTATTATATGGTTCCCACTTTTTTACCTCAAAAAGATTGAGGTGTGCCTGGTTCTTTTCTAGCTGCAATGAGGACTAATGAAATAGAGGAGATAGCATAGCGGTTAACTAGGGCTTTCTGTTACACTATTTGTACAAATTTACTAGATGAAGATGCTCTCAAATATCTGAAAGATGTTATGTGGTGAAGGATATGTCCCCAAGGGTTTCAAACTAATTATATTTTGATACCATATGTATTTTGAATGTTCCAACATAAACTTTTGTACATGTGTGTAAAAGTATATGTGATATCATATTGTAAAATATGTATTTTGATAGCATATATATTTTTTCGATACGACACACTGCAACACGCGGGTATTCTTTCCAAGTGTATAATATATTTCTTTTACAATCTTTTAAAGCTATGTTTTTTTGGTTATATATATCCAATTTATGCTTAATACTTGTGATTTGTCCATTCCGCCGCATCGCCCGGGCTTCCCACTAGTATATAGTAGTTAGTTATATTAGATTTTGATAAGAGAGGGAATTTTATTTAATTGGTCAAATGATTATATTATTTTGTTGAAGGGAAAAAATGATATGAGAGTGTCTAGAAAGATGACACGTGGCGTTTCCAAATGTCTTTTTGTTATATTTATTATATAGTATAGATATAGAATTATTATTTAACTAGTTTTAGTAAACCCGTGTATTATACGGGTTGAATAAATAAAATATTATATAAAATAAAATTTTATTAATTATAAAACGATATTTTAAAATATACGATTAGAATTACGTATGAGTAAAAATTATAAGTAATAAACAATAATATCAAATTTTTATCAAAGTTTTGTATGAGAAAACATTTGATATGTACATGAGTTTAAATTTTTAATTAAATAACCTAACGTGACAATTAAAAAAAATAAAATATTGACTAATCCCATCTCGAGCAATTGTAAATGAAAAAAAACATAAAATATAATGGTGTAAGTAAATATTGCATTGAAATTTACTAAAGAAAAAACCTCACAAAAAGAAAGGTCCATGATGTCTTTTCGTATTAATTATAACATATAATCATGCACTTATATAGTTGAATTTTGTCACACCCCCGCTAAAGCGGAAACACGGGGATGTAACGAGACGGGATCGTCATAACACATGGTATACGTTAGAGAAACAATATAAGTATGATGACAAGCGTGTCATGACGTCACCCGAACACAAATGGAGACTTGTGTCGTGTTAGTCAATATTCA